>CAUYSK010009783.1:0-16502 GCA_963575035.1 Avahi laniger
CTCTCTGGGAGGCCGAGGCGGGCGGATTGTTTGAGCTCAGGAGTTCGAGACCAGCCTGAGCAAGAGCGAGACCCCGTCTCTACCAAAAATAGAAAGAAATTAATTGGACAACTAAAAATACATAGAAAAAATTAGCCGGGCTTGGTGGCGCATGCCTGTAGTCCCAGCTACTTGGGAGGCTGAGGCAGTAGGATCGCTTGAGCCCAGGAGTCTGAGGTTGCTGTGAGCTAGGCTGACGCCGCGGCACTCACTCTAGCCAGGGCAACAACGTGAGACTCTGTCTCAAAAAAAATAAAAATAAAATATTGCACATTTATATTAAGAACTTATACGTAATTTCAAATTACTTGGAGAGGCTGAGAACCAGAATATACTTCCTTTGTGCCAAGTACAGACTTAAATACTTTAAATTTGTCATCTCATTGAATCTACCCAGTAACTCTGGAGTAGATGTTATACCCCGGTAATCACAAAGTCAGGGCTCCAAGCGGTTGAACAATTTGCCTAAGGCCACATTCTAGTCAGAGGCAGGGGTGGCATTCAAATCCAAGTCCAAGAGACCCGCTAAGCCACAGCCTCAGGCCACTGCCCGTGCGGTGGGTGGGGCTGGTGTGATTCTGTTGCTTTGACTGGACCAGCAGAGCTCACATCTGGCAGCCCCTCATCCAGTGCCCCTGGGAACGGGTGTTTGATAAAGGATTTTTGACTTTGGTGATAAGCGTAGAGCTCGTGATTGGGAGAGGAGAGAATAATAGTGAAGTTGGGGCATAATGGATACTGAGGGGCATTTTACGGCTGAGCGGTGGGGAAACTGGAGAAGCCGCTAGCCACAGCACTCCAAAGGGTTAAAGCCAGGCTGCAAAGCCCCTGGGGGGAAGCTACCACCAAAAGCTGCAATCCTGAGGCCTTCACCTCCCCCATCAGCTGGGACTGGACTGGTTCCTCCTGGGATTGTTGGAGGCCCCTGGGCCCCAGGTGAGCTTTGGGGAGGGACTGAAGCCCCAGATGCCGCTCGCCCCTGGCCTTCCTGTGAGGCTCAGAAAGTTAGGTGTCCTGGGATAGGCCTCCTGGCCCCTGACAGATGCAGCTTGGGCCCTGGCATGCTTTGGGGGTGAGAGGTGTTGAGCCCCGAGCCTGGGGGATGCTCGGAGAATGGTGGGGATATAGCCTTTGGAGAAAGTGGGGCATTTTGGAAGGGAAGGGGAGCCTGCACCAAGGTGGGGGGCAGTGAGTTCTCCATCCTGTCTGGTTCTCCCTGATTTACAGGGCCACGGTTGGGGAGCTGCCTCAGGAAGAGATGCATTTTGGGGGTTCAGAGAGCCTCAAAGTATTTCTTTAACCAATCATCCATGGCAGTTTCCGGGCTCCGACTTTGCTCTCACCCCCTCCCTCCCAAACCTGGCCACAGACTTTCTTCCCTTAGGTCTTTCTATCTAAACCTTCTCTTCCCCTCCCCTCCCCTCCCCTCAAACTGTTTGGAAATCTTTCAACTTTCTTTCAAGTTTTCCCTGGGCAGTTTGGGGTATGTTTCAGAGCTGGGTCCGGGCGCTTTAACACCCCCAGCTGGGTGGGGAGAGTGGATGACAATAGCTGCTATCACTTTACCATTGGAAGTGCCCCCCGAATTTGCACTTCTTTCATCTTGGGACCAGAGCACTTGAGGGTGGGCGATTTCCTGGGGGGAGTGGCTTAAGCTGCTTCCCCACCGGCCAGTTGGCTGTAGACGGTCCATGCTCAGTGGTCCTCTACAGATATGAAACTGGTTCTGGAGTGAGAGTGGAACTCAGCTGCAGACGCTGCCTGGGAAGGCCTTTCCCTACAGGGTGACTTAAATGTCCCAGGCTGGAAGGTGGAGCAAGAAGTGGACGCCCCCAGGGGTCTGGGTCACGCTTGAGGTCAGTAAACTAAGAAGTTTTCTCAAAACTAGAAGGGTGGATGCCTCCTACAGCTTGGTGGCTCTAGGGGGGAAAGCGGTGACCTCGGGACACTACTGGGCCCAGGTCAGCGTGGCCCCGTGAAGATGCTGTGTGTGTGTGTGCGTGTGTGTGTCTATGTGTGTGTGTAGAGGTAGGGGAGGCATTGTTTCAAGTTCTTTTTCTCCCCACCCCCACCTCCAGTCCCATCCCTACCCCCACCGGTCTGCCTATCTCCCCTCCCCACCCTACACAATGGTCTGGCCTCAGCCCCTCCCGGAGCTTCCCAGATTGTGTCCCTTGTCTCCGTAGCTCTGCTCCAGCCAGCTCTCTCCCTGGCCACCTACTGCCTCCTGGCACTCCCAAGGGGTGACTGGTGACCTTGTAGCCTGCACTCTCCTTCTCTGTCCCTTCCAGACACGTGGTCCAGTAGAGCAACTGAAAGGGGCTTGGTTGACTTGGCCTCGGGCCTGCCCTGGTGACCTCGGGCCTGCCCTGGTGACCTCAGATGCACCCACTACCCCTGGTGGTGAGAATTTTCTCGGGAAGTTGCAGCCACCAGCCAACCCTCGCGGCCAACCTTGCCCACATGGGCCTCCAGGCCCCTGGGGAGGGAGCCAAGATGGCTGGCGCTCCCTCGGGCCCTGGCAGGGTGCAGCCTGGGCGGCCAGGCCGGTGTGAGCAGTGCAGTGTGAGCGGGTGCGGAGCGAGGCTGGGTGAGAAGCCAGCATGGAGAGAATTAAACCCCGTGGCTTAATTACTGCGGGTTGAGACCTGTGTGGCCCACAGGCTTGTTGGGCATGGTTGACCGCGGACTGCAGCCCTGTTGGGAGGGACAGGAAGAAAAGGGAGAGGGAAAGCACAGGATCCTTGGTGAGCTCATGGAGCACAGGGTGAGGCTGGTCCCATCAGCCGATCTCTTGCCCCTCCTTCCCTTATCTGCCCTGAGCCCTGGCTCACTCCCAAAACTCAGGGGACAAGAGGACAGGCCTGGGCTCCAAGACTCATGTGCTTAAAAATAAGGGGACAAAGGGGGAGCAGAAGAGCTGACCTTGGCGACAGTGAGGCTGTGAGTGTCCTACAGAGTGGCCTATGGCCATTCATCCATTCCTTGGCCCCAGAGCCCTTCCTAGGTGCTAAGGTGCTTCCTGAGACACCCTCTCTTCCCCCCCCCCGCCTTCCAACTTCAAGCAAGGGGAGTGAGGGAGCTTGTGTAATCCAAGGGGGCCTTGCCTGCTTGGTTTCACACCTTTTCAGATCCCTTCCAAGAGTTGTGGGGGCCCGGGGAGGCCAGCTGGGCAAAGTCCACAGATTAGTTATCACTTTCTGTACCTCGTTCACTGAATGCACCTGGCACCCGGCATGTCTGCTTTGCATTGCACCTCCAGGAGGAGAGCTGTTGCCAAAAAGACTGTTGCACCTGAACCCCATCTCCAATTGTCTATTTAAAGGATTATAGGCTTCCCCGTGTGGCCCCTTCCCTCTCCTGTTCTCCGGTGGTCCAGCCCCATTTTGCATACCTGGGGGTGGGTGTAGCTGTAGAGCCTCTCCTTGGAGCTGCTTTTCTTAAGTAAGCTTTTGAGGAAGCCAGAAGTGCGGTTATTACTGCCTTGTAGGTCCTCTTACCTTTTGGAGAATAGGAAGGAATGAGATTGGGTGGAGCAGGTGGGATTGGGACAGGGAAGAGTAGGTAGGGTGGGACAAGGTTGGGTGGGGAGGGGTGGGGTTTGTGCAAGAGGAAGTGCGGCATGTCTGGACGTTGTGTTGGAAGGTACCTGGACACTGCCGCATGAATTCAGGCAAGTCAACTTTACCTTTCTGGACCTCAGCTTCCTTATCTGTAAAACGGCTAGGTTTATTTCAAAGCTCCAAGAATCCATGTTTCTGGATTCACTGGATGATGAAAATTTTGGGTGATGGAATGATAGTGGAGAGGAGCTCTGAAGTTGGACTGCCTTAGGTTTTGCAGCTTTTAATAGCTGTGTGGTCTTGGGAAAGCTAATTTAACCCCCTGAACCTGCTTTTGGCCAGGTGTGAACTACAAATAGAGATTCTTGTGATGATGCAGGTGTGATGGAGTTGTAGTTTATGTGGAGGCAAGGTAAGAACCACATATAAACGAAATTACTTCTGAAAAGCCTGAAATCCAAATGCTCACCCTGTGGAAAGCCAACAGAAACTTTTTATTTATTTATTTTTGAGACAGTCTCTTGCTCTGTCTCTTGGGCTAGAGTGCAGTGATGCCGTAGATCACTGCAACCTCAAACTCCTGGGCTCCAGTCATCCTCCTGCATCAGCCTCCCAAGTAGCTGGGACTACAGATACCTGCCACCACACCCAGCTAAGTTTTCTATTTTTTTTTTTTTATAGAGACAGGGTTGGGGTCTTGCTCTTGCTCAGGATGGTCTCAAATTCCTGGCCTCAAGCAATCTTCCCACCTTGGCCTCCCAGAGTGCTAGGATTAGGGGGTCGGGGGTGGTGGGGGGCGGTGGGGAGCGTGGTGGCCCACAGAAGCTTGTAATCACTCCAGAGGGAACATTATACTATGCTCTGCTCAGGAAATAGGCTCATTGTGTGTAAAGGCACGGAGAATCATCCATACAATTTAAATTAATTTTTCCCTCTTATTTTTTCTAAGATTTCCTGAGTTAAGTGAACATATTAAGCAGTCAGTAAGTAGCAGTCAGTGGCTATTTTCCTAATTTTGTTTGCAAAGTGTCTAGCAGAACAACAACAAAAAAAACCCAGCATCTTGTTCGTTGGGATGATTGTGAGAATGAAAAAGCTCTCCTTTGTGTACAGTTTGTTCTTCAGGGTTCAATTTTTTATTGTGTATGCAAATATTCTCTTGACTGATACGAGGTTTATCTCCTGAGTCCAAAGAAAAATAGTAGCTTTTTTAAAAAAGTGAAGTTCATAAAAGATTAACAGATTAAAAGCCCAATTTTAGGGTTAAATAGTATGACGCAAGTAGAAATTGGGTGAGTGGTTATACCAGATTTGTCATAATATACACATTTTAAAGAAATCTACGGCCTAGAAATTTTAGTCAAAGGTGATTCTGATCACCAATTTTTAAAAAGCTTTCCTTCTGTATCAAGTGAAATTCTGGTAGGTATTCTTTCAGTGCTTTTAAATTTTTTTTTTCAATTTTACCGAATCACAATTTATACTCAAACATATCCCTTTTAAGTGTACAATTCAATAAGCTGAAAAATGTATGCGCCCAAACATAATTTTTAAATCTAAGGCTCATCTAAAGCAATTTGTTGAACTCTTGAGAACAAACATCTGAGAAACCAGAAAAGATAATACTCTCCTTTCTAATTTAAAAACGGCGTCCACAAAAGAATACCACTCTGCTTTGCAAATAAATACTGAAACTCGACTAGTAATTAGAATGATTAGTTTATGTTGGAAAGGTGGCTGATGGTTTAAACAGGAGATGAATTACAGGCCCTAAGAAGCATCTGGTTTCAACAACTGGTAGATATATCACTAACTTGTGCTGTGATCTTGGGCAAATTAGGCTAACTTCAATTGCCTCAGTTTTCTCACCTGCAAATTGGGGATAATGGTGGTACCTACGTTAAAATATTGCTTTCAGGATTAGGGCAGTGCATGGCAAATAGTAAAGGTTCAGTAAATCCTTATTATTAGATTTCTGTCTATACAGTGGGTAGACTGTTGGTGCCCATTTGAAAAGACTTTTTTTTCCAGGGCAGCAGTTCTCAAACTTTTTGGTCTCAGGACCATTGTATGATCCAGGGACTCTGAAGAGCTTTTGTTTATATATATATAGGTTATATCTAGCAGTGTATACTGTATTCAAAATTAAAACTGACAGTTAAAAAAAATAAAACCTGTTACACAGTAACAAATAATCATTTTTATGAAAAACTATTTCAGAACAAAAATTAGTAGTGAGAAGAGTGCATTATTTTACATTTTTTCAAATCTCTATAGTATCTGGTTTAATAGAAGATTGGTACTTTCTCACACTGTCTTTATGTTCAATCTGTTTCAGTACATTGTTCGGGTGGAGGCATTTGAAGAAAATCCAACCTTATCTAGATATGTAGGTGGAGAAGGGAAGAGCATTTTGATAACTTTTTCAATGGATTTTTTTTGACACTACACCAAAACTCAAAGTAGTAGTTTCTCAAAGCTTAGTTATAATGTGGAATTTGAAACCATATTCGTGAACATTTTGTGCTTTGTTATATTAAAATCCACTGGTCTCTTTTATATTTTGAATGGTTCTTTTACAAAGTGCGTGACTTTGTAACATCATCCATCAGTAATTTGGGAAATATTGTTCATTGAGTGACGTAGATCTTTAATGGAAATATTGATAATTTCATCATACAGCATAAAAAATTATATTTATTATCACCACTGATCTCATCAGAAAAGTCTTTAGGTATTAGGAAGCGGTCAAGCTCAATGGATGCAGGTTTTCCAAAATTCTAATTTTCAAATGAAAGCTCATAATTTTTCATTGGCAGCAAATAATTACTTTCCTTGAATTGACAGGGTCGCCTCATTCATTTCTGAGAAGACGTTTGCCAACGATATTCAGATCTAAATGACCAATGTCTGTCAGTCTGTCTTGTCAGTAAAAATGGTATTCCATGCTAAAAGGACCTCATCCATCACAAAACCCAAACAATTGTCCACCTGAGACATTCAGCACACTTCAGTATGCATCATAAGTGCTTTGTGAGTGCCCCATTCGGTCACACCCAGTACTGAAAAGACATGACTTCAGGGTTGTGATTTAATAATTTTTACTGCCTCATCAAGGAGGCATCATTTTTCTTTTCTGTTCTTTCTCTTTTTTTCTTTCTTTTCTCCTTCCTTCCTTCTCTTTCTTTCCCTCCTTTCTTTCTTTCTCTCTCTCCCTCCCTCCCCCTCCCCTTCCTTCCTTCTTCCTTCCTTCTTTTTCTCTTTCTTTCTTTCTCTTCCCCTCCCCTTTCTCCTCCTTTCTCTTCCTTTCTCTTCTTTTTTTTTTCTTTTCTTACAGGGTATCATTCTGTCACCCAGGCTAGAATACTTTGGCATGATCAGAACTCACTGTAGCCTCAAACTCCTGGGCTCAAGCAATCCTCCTGCTTCAGCCTCCCAAAGTGCTGGGATTTACAGATGTGAGCTACCATGCCTAGCCAAGGACATTCATAAGTGAAACTAGCCTCTTTTTTTTTTTTTTTAAACTTCAAGTACATGGTGATAAAGAACAGAATGGCTTCTAGTACAATTTGATACCATTGCCTTCATTCATGCAAGATAACACAGTTTTACTCAAATTCTAATACACCAAAAAATGCAAATAACGTCTTAGTGTTATTTAATAAATTATCTTATGAAAACAGTTTAGCTTGCGGACCCCTAAAAAAGTCTCAGAGAACCCCAAGGGTCCACAGACTATACTCTGAGAATCATTGTTCTAGGGAAAGGCAGACCAATTTTGGCCATATGTGACTATAAGTCTTTAACAAGTACAGAGGTATAGACTTGTTAGCTATGTTATATAACATGCAGAGTACTGGCTAGTGTACACTCTGCATGCCAGGCACTGTTCTCAGAATGGATGTATGTGTGTTTACATACCTATGTATCTTCATCCTTGACTTTCATTGTCTCATTTATGTGTATAACAACCCCTTCAGGCAGATATGTTTTTTATCATTCCTATTTTACAGAAAAAGAGCAGAAGCATTGAGACGAAATGACTTGCCCAGGGTGACCAAGCTAATGTCAGAGCCAGGATTCAAAGCTAGGTTCCAGAGACCACACTCTTCTTCAATATCATTGAGTGACTAAACAAATCCAAGGAGGCCATTGGCCACTCTCTGCTACGGGAGCATGGGAGGAGGTAGACATTACCTCTAGGGGCACAGTGCAGGAGAGGATAGGGCACTGTTGCTGGTTGTCATCTGGGCACGTTGGCCTGACCTCTGTTCTCTGTCCTTTGTCCTGGCAGGATGACTTCTCGGGACCAGCTGGTGCAGCAGGTGCTGCGGGAGCTGCAGGAGGCAGTGGAGTCCGAGGGCCTGGAGGGTCTCGTTGGAGCCGCCCTCGAGGCCAAGCATGTCCTATCTTCCTTTACCCTCCCCACCTGCCGAGAGGGGGGCCCTGACCTCCAGGTGCTGGAGGTGGACTCAGTGGCTCTGAGCCTGTACCCAGATGATGCTCCGCGGAACATGCTGCCGCTGGTGTGCAAGGGCGAGGGCAGCCTGCTGTTCGAGGCGGCCAGCATGCTGCTGTGGGGCGACGCCAGCCTCAGCCTGGAGCTGCGGGCCCGCACCGTGGTGGAGATGCTGCTGCACAGACACTATTACCTGCAGGGCATGATCGACTCCAAAGTGATGCTGCAGGCCGTGCGCCACTCCCTGCGCTCTGAGGAGTCCCCTGAGATGACCAGCCTGTCACCTGCCACGCTGGAGGCCATCTTCGACGCAGATGTCAAGGCCACCTGCTTCCCCACCAGCTTCTCCAACGTGTGGCACTTGTATGCCCTGGCCTCTGTCCTTCAGCGTAACGTCTACTCCATCTACCCTATGCGTAACCTCAAGATCCGGCCCTACTTTAACCGTGTGATCCGGCCCCGCCGCTGTGACCATGTACCCTCCACGCTGCACATCATGTGGGCTGGCCAGCCCCTCAGCAGCCACTTCTTCCGCCACCAGTACTTTGCGCCGGTGGTGGGCCTGGAGGAGGTGGAGGCCGAAGCTCCGAGCCTGGCCCCGGCTTCTCCGGCCCTGGCCCCACGGCCACCGCTGGCCAAGACCCTGGAGCTGCTCAACCGTGAACCTGGCCTCAGCTACTCCAACCTCTGTGAGCGCTACAGTGTCACCAAGAGCACCTTCTACCGCTGGCGGCGGCAGTCCCAGGAGCACCGGCAGAAGGTGGCCACCCGCTTCTCGGCCAAGCACTTCCTGCAGGACAGCTTCCACCGCGGGGGCGTCGTGCCGCTGCAGCAGTTCCTCCAGCGCTTCCCTGATATTTCCCGCTCTACCTACTATGCCTGGAAGCATGAGCTGCTGGGCTCTGGCTCCTCGCCGGCCCTGGCCCCCAAGGAGGAGCTTGCCACGGAGGAGATGGAGAAGCTGCCAGAGAAGCAGGTGGCCGAGGGGCTGGGGTGCTCCTCGCTGGCTGCGTCAAGCCCTGGAATTATCTTAATGCAGCGGGCCAAGTTGTACCTAGAGCATTGCATCTCCCTGAACACACTGGTACCCTATCGCTGCTTCAAACGTAGGTTCCCCGGCATCTCGCGGTCCACCTACTACAACTGGCGGCGAAAGGCGCTCCGGAGGAACCCCAGCTTCAAGCCGGCACCAGCCCTCTCAGCTGCCGGGGCTGCCCAGCCAGTGTCTGCTGGGGACGAGGCCCTGCTCCCCTGGAAGGGTGAGGAGGGGGAAGGGGCAGGGAAAGCAATGGGTGGGGGCACACCCGGTCCCCGGGAGCTCCTGCCCCTGAAGGTGCCCCTGTCCGGTTGGCAGAGGCGCCTGCGCAGGGCTGCACGCAAGCAGGTGCTGAGCGGGCATCTCCCCTTCTGCCGCTTCCGCCTCCGCTACCCCACTCTGTCCCCTTCTACCTTTTGGGTCTGGAGGAGTCTCGCCCGGGGCTGGTCCAGAGGCCTGTCCAAACTCCAGATGCAGGCCTCCGCCTTGGGCAAAGGGCGGCAGGAGGCTGAGGAGAAGCAGGAGAAGGAAGTTGGCGGGAGCGGGACAGCTGTGCTGGCCCCACGCGCAGGGACTCTGCCAGTGGGGGCTCGTTCAGGAGAGGATCCGGTAGAGCCCCAGGGAGGGCCTTCCAGAGAGGGGGCCCTGCAAGAGGGGGTTACAGCCCAGGGCCAGCCCCACGGTCAGCCCCTTTCGAGCCACCCTATGGGGGCAGCGGCGGGTGGCAGTGATGGCCGGGTGGTGGTGATGGATATGATCGCCACCACAAAGTTCAAGGCCCAAGCCAAGCTGTTCTTGCAGAAGCGCTTCCAGTCCAAGAGCTTCCCCTCCTACAAGGAGTTCAGTGCCCTCTTTCCCCTCACCGCCCGCTCCACCTACTACATGTGGAAGCGGGCCCTCTACGATGGCCTCACCCTGGTTGATGGCTGACAGGGACATGCAAAAGGGGCTGGAGGAAGGGGGACCAGTTTGGAAGAGGTCATGGGCCTGCACTGCCCCCTGGGTTGGCCAGGATGCCGTCTGTTCTGGCTCCCGCAGTGTCCATCCTGAATCCAAGGGCATATTTGTGTTACTTCCTTGCTCTAGGGCGGAAAGAGCTAGAAATCAGCCATTTGGTTTCCTGCAGAAAGCTACAGCACCAGAGATGTTTTCTTTGGTTGTTTGCTGGTCGTATTTTTATTGCTGTGTTTTAGTTTTTGGTTTTGACTTGAGTGGGTTGGCTGGGCCCCCCTGCTGGTGTTGGAAGCTGTACATATGTGGGAGGGGGTGGGTAGAGAGGGGGGTTGGTTAGCTAGAACTGCTTTCAGCTTTTCCTGGGGACAAAAGGAGCATTATAGCGTGGCCATCTGTCCCATTAGACAGAATATATATCTTCAGTTTCTTTTGGGGGTTGGCACCCTCTTTACTCAAAGATGTTTCCCAAAGGAACATTAAGATCAAATGTGGGGCAGGTTAGTGCCTGGCGTCCCCAAGGGAGAAGGTGCCAGGCTCGGCGGGAGCAGCAGCAGGGATGTATAGGCAGAACTACAAATGGCCTCTAAGGGAAGGCCCTGAGGCTCCTGAGATCATTGAGAGGCTGGCCTCTCCCCTGCAAGGAGCGTGGTATGGGGTGGGGTGAAGTCTGGCAGGAGGAGATGCAGGCCCTGCCTGCTGGGGCTTGATCCATCTCCTGGGAACCCTGCAGTCCTCTGGCAGCCTGGCTGGCTGTTGGGGACCCTGCTGTGCTGCTGAGCCTCTCCTCAGAGCCCGAGTCCCACCTCAGTGAGAGACCACAAAGCGGCCAGGCAGGTGGGAGACTGAATTCGCATTGTCCAAGAGTGAAGCTGGAAAATCAAAGAAATAAAGTAATACAGTGCCCACAGCTCTTGGTCTCTGGAATTTGTTTTGCCAGAATGTGACTGCCCATTCCCATGTTCCCCTTTGCTTTAAGGGGACTGAGAGTGACCATTTCTCTCTCATGATGGGACATGCTTAGGTCCAGCCCTTGGGGAATGGGAGGGGTTACTCTGGAGACTCTGAATTGAATCAAAAAGTGAACTTCAGTGCTCCTCCAGCTGAGAGCGGGGCTCTGGCTGCCTAGAAAGACACCTCCCTCCCATGGGAGAAACCTGGCACACTAGGTGTGCTCAGAGGCCAGGCCCAGGCACAGATGAGGACACTGAGCCGCAGTGGTTCACGTGCATGCTCCCTGCGTCTAGTGGCACTGAGCTGTAAGGCTGGCCTTTGCCTGTTGGGGTGAGGCAGCATTATGGAAGATGTTCCTTAGGCCTTTTCTCCTCCCGTCTAGGTTTCCTTCAGTGGCTGTCATCCTTGCGGTCTTGGGGAGTCATTCTTGGCTCTGCTGTTTGCTCACCCCACATCTCATCCATCCGTATGTCCCATCAATTCTCCTGGCCCACATCACAGCTTCCCTCCCTCTCTCCCTCCTTCGGGGCCTGCACTCTTGCCCCCATACGATCCATTCTCCATAGAGCAGCCAGAGAGAGATTTATAAAACCTGATTCTGTCACTTTCCTGCCTTAGGACATCTATGTAATGCCGCCCCTACCTCTCCCAGCCCCTGCTCTGCATCAGCTGCCTCTTTTTTTTTTTTTTTGAGACAGTCTTACTTTGTCACCCTGGCTAGAGTGAGTGCCGTGGTGTCAGTCTAGCTCACAGCAACCTCAGACTCCTGGGCTCACGCAATCCTACTGCCTCAGCCTCCCAAATAGCTGGGACTACAGGCATGTGCCACCATGCCTGGCTAATTTTTTTTTTTCTATATATTTTTAGCTGTCCAATTAATTTCTTTCTATTTTTGGTAGAGACGGGGGTCTCACTCTTGCTGAGGCTGGTCTCGAACTCGTGAGCTCAAACAATCTGCCTCGGCCTCATCAGCTGCCTCTGATCTTGAACATGCCACACTTACTCCTGCTCTAGGGGCCTTTGCATTTGCTCCTTTGGTCTAGAATGCTGTTCCCTGTCATTTTACACGGCAGGCTTCTTACCATTCAGGTCTCTGCGAGTCACTGTCGCATCACCCTTTTTAATTTTCTGCATGGTGCTTATTCTCATCTGATATTTTTCTTGTTTATTTGCTTATTTGATGATTGTCCACACATGCCCCTCTCCCACCTTGCAGCAGAACATAAGCTCCATGAAAAGCAGGGCTTTCTCCCTGCTGTGTTCCCAGCAGGTTGGTTGATTCCTGGCACATAGTAGGTATTAGAATTTGTTGAAAGAAGGAATCAATGAAATGGGGCCTCTTTTCCTTTCTTGCTGTTATCCTTTGGGATTTGTTTTTATCAGACCTAATCAATCCCATTTCCTACATATTCCTCATAGATCATTTTTTCTCCATTTCCACAGCCACCTATGCCAGTAGCTTCCCTGATCTTTGACACGGGAACTATTTCAAATTGACTCTACTTCTGTTCAAACTATTGCATTCCATCCTCTTGAAAAAAGCCAGAATGAGCCTGCTAAAATGTAAATCTGACTCATTCCTGGATTTCCCATTGTCCTTAGCACAAAATCCAAATGAGACCTCCCGAGTCTGGCTCTGCCCTCCCTCTCTGACTCACTTCTTCACACTGACCCCTCATCTAGACCTGTTCCTCTACCTGCTTCCCCTGTCCCATGGTGCTACACACAGGGCATTGGTGATGCTCTGGATGGGGCTCTGGGGTCTCCACTGAAGCCCCAGCACCCATGTAACCACTTAATATCTGGGGAAGGAGTTGTGTTGGGTGGTGGGAAATAATGTTCCTACCTGGCCTGCTATAGCCACCCACAGCCAGCAGATGGCAATCTAGTACAGCAAGAGACAAAGTCTAGCTTCCAACCCCCAGCCTGGGCTCCCCTACTGCTTTGGCCATCAGGGTGGCACTAACCTCCCTTCCAAGAACTACCTCGATTGGGGCTCTGGATGCTCCAGTTCTCTTCCCTGCACTCTTCAACCAGAGCAGATCCTCCGATGCCTGGAGCAGTATCTCAGTGGGGTCTAAAAACCTCCTGGATCGCAGTCCCTGGGGGAGCTTGTGAGGAGTATGGGTTCCAGGGCCCCACCGAGACCTGCCGATTTCGCCTTAGACACTGGAGAGGCAAGATGTGGACATGGGGGAGTTGTTTCCCTTGCCGTGCCTCACTTTTTCCATCTGTAAGATGGGGATTAAAGTAATGCCTTTAGTACCCTCCAAATACGAAGTGGAGATGAGCATTTGCTATTAGTGATGACGGTGTCTGGTTGGAGAATCCCTGCAGTCTAGTTCCTGTTTTCAAGGAGGAAACTAATGCCCAAGGAGATTCTTGCCCAAAATTACCCTCCAGACTAAAGATACTCTTGTCCTAAGATTAAAAGGTTGTTTTGCCAACGGCCAGCACTGAGCCCTAAACCCATAGGCAGAAATTTTAGCTTTTGTTGGGAAAAATTATAAGATAAAAATGATATGTCAATATTTATTGATTTGGAAAAGGTTTCATAAGTATGGTTATTCTTGTGTAGAAAAGCCGTTTCCTTTATAATCTGCTTAGAAAGGCAGGGGTGCCTCAGCCATGACCACATTTGCCAAGAGTACGTCATGCTGATTTTGAAGTCAACGTTTGTTGAAGTTATTTGTAATTTTTTTTTGCACCACTTTCTGTCTCAGATGCAGATGTAAGAAGAAATTCCAGTGAAATGAACAGTGTGTGAATAAAGGAAGAAAACAATGTGTGAGGTTAACTTTACATCTCCTTCCAACATTCTGTGCAGTCGTAATGTAACAACCAGTTCTAAAAACTTTAAAAGCTTCACCCTAAAAACACAATGGAGTGAAACATGAATAATTAAATTTTTTTCCTTTTATCTCTATATTTACCTGCTGAGGGAAGGGGTCCTGTGTTTTGGTGGAGATCATCCCGTCTACCATGACATGTACGAAGTTGCTCCCCAAATGTTTCTCTGGAGTCCAGCGCTCAAGACCAGGGCTTTTGCTCGTGCTTCGTGGGCCCTGATCACCCACCTCATGTCCCAGCTTCCCCTCCTGGATGTCCCACCATCGCCTCAATCTCACTGACCACCGGTCTGGGCTCACTCCCCGCTGACCCGCTCTTCTCGGAGTATTTTTCACCGTGGCTGCTGCAGCATCAAGTTACCAGTTGAACTGGCCAGAAAGCTGAGCGTCATCCTAGAAAGTTCTCTCTCCCGCATCTCCAACGTGGCAGGACCCTAGGCACATGGCAGGTTTCACAAGGTGGCACACGGCTGGGCCACCACAGGGAAGAGAATGCGATCACAGCCCACCCCCATCCTTTCCCGTGAGCACAGCTTTTATGTCGGGTCACACCTGAGGCTGCCGGCCAGCCCAAGTCTGGCCCAGCTGTCTGTGGCTGAGGTGCTGGTTCGGCCTTGCTCACAAGGGATCTGGCGGATGGAATAGGCTCCCATCCGGCAACCTCTGAGAGCCTGGACCCTGTGCAGTGAGCTGAGGAATGGGGCCATTTGTCCTCCAAAAGGCCTCACTGTGCAGGTGGTTGTGGTGAGATACCGGATCAAGGATTCCATATGGGTTGCACAAGGAGTGCAGCCAGATCACAAGGAGGTGCATGCTGGCTTTGTCTGGCACCTTCTGGCTCATTCCGACACCCCCCCCACACCCCCGCCCCACCTTGCAGCTTCTTGGGGCCAACTCTTCTCTGAGAAATGTAGGGTGCCCAGGAGTCTCTGGGAAATGCCTCAGTTGCCCCTCAGGTGACCCTGGTCACTAGTTGCAAAAGACTCATTCCAGTTTGGTGGCTGTCACAGCAAGATGGGATGCTGGGTGACGGGTCCTGACACCAGGCAGTTGTTAGGGTGGGGCTGGAAGGCTGAGAAGCGAAGCTCAGAAAGCACGTGCAGAGCAGCCTGCTCCTGCCCTTGGTGTGCTCTGCCCACTTTCGCTGGCCTGATTTCTCACCAGAACCTTCCAGTGTGATTTCTCCCTAATCCTGGTTAGTGACACCCAGGTTACCTGTAGGTTGTCACTAGCAGGTTCCTAAGTGTTCCCATTGCTGGTTTATCTCATGGAAGAGGAGGAGGGAAGCTTTTAGGGAGATAAGAAGCAGCAGAAAGTAGGTTTAATGATATAAAAAAAATTTTCCATGGAAAATGACTTTGAAAATAGCATGAAATCCGCTTAACTCTAGCAGCTCCTCCCTGCCAGGCAGAGAGAGTTGAGGGACAGAGATAGGAGGGCAGCCAGAAGGAGACTGGGCAGGCAGCTGCTCATGTGTCACCCTCTGCCTGGGGAGGCCACAACGGATGCTCAGGGGAAGGGAAGTGCAGGCCGTGGGGTGTCAGGGAGGAATCTGGGGAGCACCCAGATCTGAGTGGCTCTGGGTTCTGTTCCCCTGGCCTGCCTCCCCTCCCCCCAGCCCAGCCTGGCTCAGAGGGACGCCTCTACAGAGTCATGGTGCTGACACCCAGGCAAGCTCAATTTCTAGGCTGTATGACTTTGGGGAGAGGGATCTGTTGTCATTTAAGTCACCACACAATATCGGGCACAGCAAGCGGCGGCACAGCTGGCTGCGTGGCAGTAACCAGCACAGGTGCCGATGGCTGCAGAGTCCACGTGGATCCTCAGAGCTCACTGTCGCGGAGACAGGAGGGAGGCTGGCATCTCTGGGATATTTGATATTCCATTCATTCCAACCACATTTGTTGAGGCCTGGGGGTGAGGGAGAGGAAGTTTACAAAGCTCGTAAGACCCAGCCCCCTGGAATTGTTTATAAACGTTGACTGTCCGGAGCCATGAGGCCCGGCAGTTACTCACCTAAGATGGCCGACTAAGCCTGCCAACAAAGGCTATAAATTTCCCCGCTTCCCGCTGAAAGTGATGACGTGGCCCTTGAGAGCTGCTCGATTGGAGAACCAGTGCCTCGGAAAGCACCGCCCTTGCTACTTCCTCTCTCTGCCTTACTTCAACTGCCGCTGAACTACCAATAAACGAGGCTTGATCAGACTCCTGTCTTGTCTCCATTTCTCGTGTCTCTGTCCCATCCAATTCCCACTCCTCCCTCCAGGGTCTGCGTTGACTCTCCCGCGGGTCGGGACAAGTGGCGCCCAGCGTGGAGCTGTGGATACGAGGGGTCCAGTGAGGACAGACGCATAGTGCCGGCATGTGAAGTCTCGAAGGGAGACGAAAGTGAAAAGTAAATTCCTTCGGCCATCGCGGGAGCCTGCTGCGCTGGAACGGAAGGTGAGAAGTGCGTCCAAAATGGGTCAGGAACTAAGTAAGCATCAGCTTTATGTTAAGAAGTTAAAGGAAGCTTTAAAGACACAAGGAGTAAAGGTTAAAGGACAAGATTTATTTTAAATTTTTTGATTTTGTGCAGGATATCTGCCCTTGGTTTCCTCAGGAGGGTACGATTGATATAAAAAGATGGACTAAATGTGATACTCCTGGAC
>CAUYSK010009788.1:0-11682 GCA_963575035.1 Avahi laniger
TGAGGGTGTTGATTACGCCGTACTTGAAACGCATCCTTTTCTTGTTTGCACTTGTTCCTACCGTATTTTTCTTACCTCTCTGGCTCATTCTTTAAACATTAGCGTTCCTTCCTGGATAGAGCTGGAACGCATTCTACTAAGTGAGGTATCCCAAGAATGGAAAAATAAAGTCTCTACTTTTTACTCACCTCTTTGCATTTTCTTAAATGATAGATCTAACAATTACAATATAAATTCTTAACTTATCATAGTCTACTTAGAATTCATATTTTCCTTCTATACATATGTAACAACTGGAAACATGATAATTACATTTACTTTCCCTCTTTGTTGTGCTATTTTGTCATATATTTTATTTTACCCCAGTCATGAATCCCATCAATTATTATTATTGTTTTAAACAATCAATTTTATTTTACAATAATTAAGAAATAATCATATCCTTTGAATTTACAAATACAATTAACATTTCTGATGATCTTCATTCCTTCCTGTAAATTCAAGTTATACTTTTAGTATGCCCTGTCAGTAAAAATATCTTGCTTTCGCATTTCTTATAACGTAGGATTGTTGAAAACAAATTGTTAGATTTTCTATATATAGAAATATCACAATTTTACTTACATTTTAAGGGGATATATACTGATTATAAAATGCTTAATTGACAGATTTTCTTTTCCTTTTCTTTAAACTTATCACTTTAATAAAATTGTTTCATTACTTTTGATCTATATTGTTTTTGACTAGAAATTAGGCATCATTCTTATCATAGTTTCTCTATATTTAATTCTTTAACTAATATATTTTATAATTATCTTTTTTTTTTAGCATTTTATCCAGATGTTCCTTGGTGTAGATTTTTGTATTTATCCTGCTTGAGCTTTGTTGAGTTCTTAGATATTATGATAATATTGTCACAAAATTTGGGGAAATTCTGGTATTAAAATTATTTTTGTTCCATTTCACATCTTTTCTTTGGAGATTCCAGTTATAAATTTGTAAAACTACCTAATATTACACCACAAGTCACTAATATTACACCATAGGTCACTAAGTATCTGTCCATATATTTATATTAATTTTTCTCTCTTTTCTTCACACTTCTTGTTTTTTCACTTAGACTTCCCAGGAAGCACTTACGAATAGTTTTCTTCTCTTCATTATCCGCCTTGCAAATTTCTTATCTAAAAACTCTATAAACTATCTTCAGCTCACTTAAGCAAGAGAGAGATTTTTGGAAGGCAATTGGAAAGGTCACAGACTAAATAGGAAAATTAGAAGAAATAAATCAAATCAGATCAAAGATTTTGCCACCAGAACAACCTCCAGAGGACATAACCACTGCTGTTCTCTCTACTGACTGTACTCTTCTTAGAATATCTCCATACATGAACTTTCATTATTGTGCTGTCAGACATCTGTTTACACTGGGTCTACAGCAAATTATCTCAAAGATTATATATGCATTGCTATTATCCACCTACAAAGTTAACATAAATATTCAACACAGAGAGCATGAGATGTTAACATGAACTTTGAGAGATTATTTATTGGCCGTTACTTTCCCATATAGTTCTTAAGATGATCACCTTCCCAATTGTCAAACAGAAATCATTCCCTCTTCTCCATATTATACCTGTAGGTCATAAAGGCTCCACTGTTTTACTCTTTAAGATGCTCTTTCTCTATTTTTATAAAGCATGGGAAATCTAATTTCTTTCTCAAATTTGGGCCATCTGGTTACATTTCTCATATTTTTCAATCAACTGCTAATGGATAATGATTATATTCTTTTCTTTAGGATGCTGCAAATTTTTCAAATTATCAAAAGACTAAGCCTTTCAAGTCAAAATTAATATTTCAAATTACTATCTCTGTGATTTATTTTAATTACATATTTTGTAGGTGATGTATATGAGATTTACTCTAACTCTTATAGCTGTAAAAGATAAATCAATTAATTTGTGAGTTAGGGTACTCTGACCTAACTCTCATTGCATAATTTGTCATAACTCTTGTACTGGGAGTTTGTGGCCCCCATTACTTATTTCCTTTCCAGGACATCAGAATGTGATCTTATTTGGGGAAATTGCTTATGTAATTAGTTACAATGAGGAATTGAAGTGGAATAGGCTGTTAATCCAATGAGACCGCTGTCATAAGAGGAAGAAAAGAAACACAGAGTCACACAAGGAGAATGCCAGACAACAACAAAGGTAGAGATTGAATTTACATTGCCACAAGCCAAGAAATGCCAGGAATTGCCAGTCAACACCATGAGCTAGGAAAGAGACATGAAATAGGTATCCTTCTAAACTATGACAAGGAACTAACCCTTGCCAACACCTTAATTTCAGACTTGTAGCCTCTAGAACTGTAAAAGAATATATTTTGTGTTATTTTAATCCACCAGTGTGGACTATCTTATGAAAACCCTATGACACTAATATAGCTATATGTTATTATCAAAATATAATAACCCAAGATTGATGAACACATTTTTTTCGCATATCTATATAATGGGACATAACATACTCATTATTGGTAGAATAACATGAGGCAATATTATTATTTTATTATTATTATTTCAGGATATTGTGAGGGTACAAACATTTTGGTTACATTTTATGTCTCTGTCTCACCCAAGTGAGGATTACAGGCATGCCCTTCCCCTCTACAATGCTCACCACGTCCATTAGTTGTGAGTTTACCCTGCTGCCAATCCCCTTAATCTCTGGAGACTATTACTACTATGTGAGCACCACAGTGTTGATCAGTCAGTGCCAATTTGATGGCAAGTACATTTGGAGTCTATTCTTCCTATCTTGTGATGCATCACTTCGGATAATGGGCTCAAGTTCTATCCAGGAAAATATAAAAGGTGCTAGATCACTGTCATTTCTTATAATTGAGTAATATTCCATTGCATACATACACCGAATTTTAATAATCCACTCATCAATTGACAGGCACTTGGGTTGTTTCCACATCTTTGCAGTAGTGAATTGGTGCTGCCATAAACATTCAGGAGCAGATGTCTTTATTATAGAATGATTTTTGCTTTTTTGGGTAGATGTCTAATAGTGCTATTGCTGGATCGAATGGTATTTCTATTTTTAGCTCTTTGAGGTATCTCCAAATTCTTTTCCACCGAGGTTGCACTAATTTGCAGTCCCTCCAGCAGTGTCAGAGTGTTTCTGTCTCTCCACATCCTCGCCAGCATTTGTTGTTTTGGGATTTTTTGATAGAGGCCAATCTCACTGGAGTTAAGTGATATCTCATTGTGGTTTTGATTTGCATTTCTCTAATGATTAGAGATGTTGAGCATTTTTTATATGTTTGCTGGCCATTATTCTGTCTTCTTTTCCTTTTTCCTTTTTCCATTTATTGATGGGGTTGTTTGATTTTTTCTTGTTGATTTTTTTAAGTTCTAAATAGATTCTTGTCATCAGCCCTTTATTGGATGAGTAGAGAGCAAATATTTTCTCCCATTCTGTAGGCTGCGTATTAGCTCTAATGACAGTTTCCTTGGCAGTGCAAAAGTTTTTTAATTTGATTCGATCTCATTTCTTTATTTTTGTTGCTGCTGTGGATTACTTTGGGGATCTTCAAAAATTTTTTGCTTAAGCCAATATCTGAAAGGGTCTTCCCCACATCTTTTTCTAGGATTCTTAAGGTTTCATGCTTTAGGTTTAAGTCTGTTATCCATCTTGAATTGATTTTTGTGAGGGGTGAGAGGTGGTGATCCAGTTTCAACCTTCTGCAGGTAGCTATCCAGTTTTCGTAGCACCATTTATTGAAATGAGATTCTTTTCCTCAGTGTACATTTTTGTCTGTTTTGTCAAAGATTAGTTTACCATATGCAGATGGTTTCATCTCTGGATTCTCAGTCCTGTTCCAAAAGTCTATGTCTCTGTTCTTGTGCCATTACCGAGCTGTTTTAGTTACTGTAGCCTGGTAGTACAGCTTGAAGTCTGGTAGACTGATATATCCCAGTTTGTTCTTTTTACTTAAGATTGCTTTGGCTATACGAGGTCTTCTGTGGTTTCATACAAAGCATAGAATTATTTTTTTCTAGATCTGTAAAGAATAATGATGGTACTATGATAGGGATTTCATTAATTGTATAGATCACTTTAGGTAGCATGGACATTTTAATGATATTGATTCTACCAATCCATGAGCAAGGTAGATTTTTTCATCTGTTTGTATCTTCTAGAAATTCTTAATTCTTTTCTTAGTGTTTCATAGTTCTCCCTGTATATGTCTCTCACATCTTTCATTAAATATATTCCTAGATATTTAATTTTCTTTGAAGCTAGTGTAAAATGTATTATGTTTTTGATTTGAATTTCAGCTTGACTGTTATTGGCTTATATGAATGCCTCTGATTTTTGTGTATTGATTTTGTGTCCTGAGACTTTACTGCATTCATTTATCAGTTCTAGGGGTCTCTTGGTTGAATTCTTGGAGTTTTCTAGATATAATATCATATCATTGGCAAAGAGTGATAGTTTGATCTCACCTGCCTCCATTTCGATGCCCTTAATTCTCCTGTCTTGTCTAATTGCTCTAGCAAGGACTTCCAGTATTATGTTGAACAGAAGTGGAGACAGTGGTCAACCTTGTTTGGTTCCAGTTCTAAGTGGGAATAGTTTCAATTTTTCCCCATTCAGTATGATATTGGCCATGAGTTTATCATAAATGGACTTGATAATTTTAAGGTATGACCCATCTATGCCTATTTTGTTAAGAGTTTTTATCACAAAGGTGTGCTGGATTTTGTCAAATGCTTTTTCTGCATCTATTGAGAGAATCATATGGTCTTTGTTCTTGCTTTCATTTATGAGGTGAATTGCATTTATAGATTTGCCTAAGTTGAACGAGACTTGCATCTCTGGAATAAAGTCCACCTGGTCATGGTGAATTATTTCTTTGATATGCTGCTGAATTTGATTTGCTAAAATTTTGTTGCATCTATATTCATGAGGGGTATTGGTCTGTAGTTTTATTTTTTTATGGTGTTCTTTCTTGGCTTTGGTATCAAGTGACATTGGCTTCATTGAATGAGTTAGGAAGGATACCATCTTTCTCAATGTTGTGGAATAATTTCTGTAGTAAAGGTATGAGTTATTTTTTGTATGTTTGGTAGAACTCTGAAGTGTAGCCATCTGGTCCTGGACTTTTCCACTTTTAGAGGTTTTCCATTGTTGCTCCAATTTGTGAGCTTGAGATTGGTCTATTCAGAAATTCTATTACCCCCTGGGTGAACTTAGGGAGGTTGTATGTTTCCAGAAATTTGTCTATTTCCTCTTAATTATGTAGTTTTTGGGCATAAGAAGGTCAAAACTGAAATTTGGACAGTATAATGATTTTGCAACACTAAGGTTATGAGAAAACTTAGGTTACACAGTATAAACTTTTGACAACATTAACTATAGCGAAATGCATAATGAGAGTGGTGAGATGTTTAAAGGATTTTACTTAAGAATTATAATAGGTTATATATAAACTAGTCAATAGTAACACATTAATCTGGCTAATATAATTGACTCCCAATCCAGTCAGTTGAATTCTTGGAAAAAACTTACTTTTGGGGGAGGGCTTAAGAAACATTCTTCGAAGAGTTCAAATAAGATACTATTTTAGCAATTCTAATAACAAAAAGGTTACAAAATGCAAACCACAACTGATCGTTAAATCAACACTTCAAGTATTCAAAAAACTGGCTGAATCAGAATAGAGTTCACTGGCTTTAAGAGACTAGTTGATGGGAAGGACTTAAGCTATTTTGTTGTTGTTGTTGTTAATTTATTGTTAATTTAAAGTTTGAGACAATTGATTCAAACATAAATTTTAGAAATAGCTTTTACATAGAATTATTCTGATTTGGAGTCTATGGTAGATTTCTAACACTGCCCAGTGGCAACAATTGGAATTTTGGACTTAAAATTTACCTGACACACAGTGGCTATTATATAATCTCTTAGAGTGAAAATCACTGAAACATTGCTGAAATTTTGTGGAAATATCTCTCAATCTTAACTCAAAATATCTATATGTCATGGGTAAAAATAGAGAAGAGTTCCAGCAAACATGGTATAGCTCAGTAGAGTACATACACACAAAAATGACATGACAAATGCAGATGCATGCCTTTGGTGGTGGCTCTATAGTATATATGACTGCTGTGAGAAAATTCTAGTTCTGCCTTTGGGGTTGATGTTGGGACCTCTAAAAAATTGACTGCTTCTAATGTTGAATTGACAACAAAGTACCTCATTTATGAAGAAAGTTTCTAAGTAATGGGGGCAATGCATTTTGTAATTCTACCCCTACATCATGTGAATAGTAAAACCCTAGTTGAAGAAGGCAGGGTTAAGTCTTCACAATGAGAAAAACTAAACATGGTATGTCTGGTGGTACAATCTTTGGGCCCTGTTCCCATGATATTGATTGGACATTTGTAGACTTATGAATTTTGGCAAATGATTTTTCAATATGGACAGGAACATTGTACCTAACCAGAGTATACATTTCATAATGGCAATGACATAAACTGGATAAAAAGCAAACCATATTTGATCTTTTGATATTTCTTATGACTCCAAAGTTGTTGTTTGAGCAGAAATCATAACAAACTACTATAAAATAAAATACTTGCTAATAAAAATGTGGAAAGAAGACAGTAAAGACATTTTGGCTCACTTGTTCAAGGTATATATGTACTTAAAGGTATATATGTACTTAATCTGAGTATGAGTGATCGTAAAATGAAAATACTTTAGGAAAGTTTTTTCAATTGAGTGTTGGATATGATGCCATCACATAAAACTGTGTTCTCTACCTCATATAACATATCCTTTATTTTATCAGAATGTTTTGCATAAGGTATAAGTTTAAACTAGGTAGAAGAAGGTATTGTTGCTTAGTAGAGAATTTTACTGTCTCTGAATTTGCCTATGCACATTCCTAAAGGAAAAATAGGCTTGACAAATAATTTATTTCATTTTGTATGGTTAAAATAAGACTAATTATAATAGCTGCTCCACTGACTAATTGCAGAAATAATCTCATTATTCTTTTCTCTTTTAACCTGACTTCTTCCAGGAAATGATAAAAATGGAGGACCTGGTAAGTCTAGTTGTGCCCTCTCCTATGAGTAGGTAGTATGGCTGAAACAAGAACTCCAACCTGAAGTGATCAAAGTCTGGGATGAAACAGTTAACACATGGAGAAAGAAAGGACAAATTTGGGAAAGAAAATGAGATAATAAAAATAAAGAACACTATGATGCTTTTCCTGAGAGAACATCTCAAATCAAGAGAATGATACTCTCAGCTATTTCTCTCATGATTAATGCTGAAAGAAACCTCTGGGGATTTTGCTATTGTTGCTATTTGTTTGTTTTACCCCTGAGAAGGAAAATAGAATCGAAGTCAAAATATAAGCTTTACAGAAGTTCTATATGTGAGTAATTCAAAGAAATGAAATCAATCAATATCCCCTGATAACCTAACTTTATTATGTCAGATTGAAATGATCACTAGGGATATATTCTCTTAGTTATATTTCTCATATCAGTTCTTTTTGTGTTCTCTTGAGACAAATTCTGCCTTTGAATCTGACTGTAGCATTGAGACCAGAAGCCTGTAGCTGACCATTGTTTTCTGAAAAGCAAGATGGCATTCCATTAAGGCAACTGTTTAGGTATAATATAAAAGAATTAAAACTGATTACTTTTTTTCCAATGCTTCAAGAACAAACATCGTCATGTGTCAGTTAATGACAGGAACAAATTCTGACAAATGTATCATTAGGCGATATTATCATTGTGCAAACATCTTAGGGTATACTTAAACCTAGATGGTATAGCATATTGCACACCTAGGCTACATGGTATGACCTATTGCTTCTAGGCTATAAGTCTTTACAGCCTGTTACTGTACCAAATATTGTAGCCAACTATAACACAGTTGCTCAGTATTTGTGTATCTAAACATATCTAAGCATAAAAAAGGTACAATAAAACTATGGTATTACAATCTTATGGGATCACAGTCATATTTGTGATCCGTCATTAACCAAAACATTATGCAAAGCATGACTGTATTTATGCAATTTGCAAAATCAATTATTGAAACATCTTAATGGTGTTATATTTCCATAATATTTTCCAAACACCTACTTTTTCTTCCTTTATTTATCTCGTTCTAAGCCGGTAACAGTTTCTGTGCTGTCATCTTCCATAGTCAAACATCAAGTAGCAATATACTACAGTATAAAATGATTGATTTTGAACATTGAGTATATTTAACTATAGGGTGAACAAAGAAAAGACAAAGATAAGGATGATAAAATAGTATGGTTATGTGGTTCACAATGAAGAAATATTACAACTAATACAATGTAGGAAAATAAGGGAATTATATAAAAAGCCTGATAAAAATCACTATGTTTGACCCCTATTTGCTGACACAGATATAATGAGTTAAAGCTGACAAATGAAAAACAGAAATTTAAACTCATTGTAAGTACAAACATGAAAACTAAGGTGATATAAGGGAGTGAAATAAGATAGTTTGAGGAAGAGAAAAAGGGAACTTGTGTAGAATCAGTTAATATATAATTGTAGTATTGATCAAAGTATGGAATAGACAGTATCAAATGACAGGACTAAAGATATTGTCAAAAATAATTAATTTATCTTCTGGTTCCAGAACAAGATGGCATAGACTCACGTTTTCTTGTTTCTCTCTCTAAATACAACTCAATAGTCTAGAAATTATTTAACAGAAATTGAAGGATTCTGAAAATTGACAGAAAGGTGGATTGACTAGAGACTTCAAGACTTGAGGAATAAGAACATGATGAGTTCCCTGGATTTTCTTTCTGTTTCCTACAAATTCCTAGACTGCATGACAGAGAGGCCTGCCACTTAGTATTGCTAATAGGCACAAATAAAACATTTCAAAAAAGTCTTTTCTTTTTGGCCAAAAGATTGATAACAGGGAATCCTTACAGAAACCTAATGGAGGGAAGCTCAAATCTCACTCCAAACTTATCAGCAACTGGTGATTTGAGCCACTGGCAGCAGTGGCAATAGTGAAAACTCAGGCTGTTTCAATCCCTTCTCCATAGGTAGTGTCCCACTGGACAATCTAACCTGTTCACAGAAGTATTAGCAGTGAAATTCTGTGTTTCCAGGCAATCTACTCAGTGTACTAAGGAGACCCAGGCATAGTGGATTTGCTCCAATTTTCTCTGAATGTTGTCCAACAAAATCAGGTAGTCTGGGGAAACTCCCTCTGCAAACATCAGTAACAGGGATTCAGAAGAAACCTCAGCAGTGCTAGAAGAATGGAGCAGAACAGAATCTTATTGCAAGGGGTCATAAAATTAAATTATTATGGAACTAAAGTCCACCAAAATTGGATAGTACCTATGCTAAATCTGAACAGAATGGTTGGCTGATAAAGTGGAAGATACAAACACAACCAAAAGTAGTCTAGCTAAAATGTTGAAGATACAAGTGAAAATCACTCACTATAGCAAAATCCAGAAAACTCAGAATTTAAGAAAAAAAAAAAAAAAAGAATATCTCAGAGAGTTAAAAATAGAAATACTATTGGATCCAGCAATAGCACTATTAGGCATCCACCCAAAAGAGCACAAAACGTTCTATAATAAAGACATCAGCACCCGAATGTTTATGGCAGCAAAATTCACTATTGCAAGGATGTGGAAACAACCCAAGTGCCCGTCAATCCATGAGTGGATTATTAAAAGTTGGTATATGTATACAATGGCATATTAATCATAAGAAACGACAATGATCTAGAACCTCTTATACATTCCTGGATTAAACTTAAGCCCATTATCCAAAGTGAGGCACCACAAGATCAGAAGAATGGGCTCCACTTGTACTCGCCATCAAATTGGTACTAACTGATCAACACTAGGGTGATCACATGGCAGTAATACTCTCCAGGAATTAGGGGAATTTGGGGGGGGTAAACCCACAACTAAAGGACACGGGAGCATTGTAGGGGGGAAGTGCATGCCTTTAACCCTCGCTTGGGTGAGACAAAGACATAAAGTGTAACCATAATGTTTGTACCCTCGTAATACTCTAAGAAAAAAAAAAAAAAAAGAATATCAACTGATGCCAATAATGAAATGACTCAGATGTTCAAATTATCTGAGGATTTTAAAACAACTTTCATAGAAATGCTTTAGGAATCAATTACACTTTTTTTAAACAAATGGAAAATTGAAAATAGATAATATAAAAAACAAGAAAGAAATAAAAAACATTGAAAAGAACAAGGTAGAAATCATAGAACTGAAAATCAAATAACAGAATTAAAAAAAGAGTAAAAAAGAAATGAATAAGCCTTATGGATCTGTGAGACAATAACAAAATATGAAACAGCTGTATCATGGATTATTTAGGAAAGGAGGAAGAGTGTGAAACTGAAAATTTTCTGAAGAAATAATCTTTTGAAACTTCTCAAATAAGGCCAAAAATAAAATCTAGAAATTTGAGAAACTGAGTAGATCCCCAAATAGGATAAACTCAATGAAACACATACCAAGAGAAATGATATAAACTTTGGAAATTTGAAGACAAACAAAAATATTTAAAAGAAGCCAAGAGAAATGATGCATTACTTACTAAGGTATACCAAATAGCATGACATCAGATTTATATGTGAAATCACAGAAGACAGGAAAAAGTCACACAGTATGTTTCAAGTGGTGAAGGAAAAAATGATCAAATCCAAAACTGTCACTCAGGAATAAATGGGGATATAAAGATATTCTGAGTTAAAGGACATCTAAAATAATTTTTTTGGCTGGCAGAGAAATCTGTAAATAATTCCTAAATGAAACCTTAATAACAGAAAGAAAATGATAGCAAAACAAATGTGGGCCCTTAAGATGAAAGTACAACAATAGCATGGGTAAAAATAGAGGTAATAGAATGAAGTATTTGTTTACCTCAAGCATTTCTTTAAGTTAATTTTATAGTTCAAGCAAAAGTTATAACACCATCAAATGTGATGCTCAATGTATATAGAGAGCATAAATAAAAAAAATATTTAAAATGTAGAGTTGGTGAAGAGACCCAAAAGTAAGTAAAAATTTCTACATTTTACTGAAAGTGGCAACATCAGTAGACTATGATAATATAGGTATATATGGTAATACCTATGTCAACCACTAAGAACACTGTGCAAAACCATATAATCATAAACATTATAAATAAAATAAAATAGAAATCTAAAAATGTTAATCATCCACAAGAAGTAGAGAAAAACAAAACAAAAATGAGAAAGAGGGAACAAACAGAAAAGCAAATCATAAAATTGTGTTCTGAAACTTGAACATGATAATTTTAAATAAAAATGTATAAATATACTAATTAAAAGACTAAAATCAACAAGATGGATTGAAAAATGCACACACACACTCAATCAACTATATTCTGTTTATAAGAAACTTACTTCACCGTGTCCTTTAGTTGCACGGGGAGCACTAAAGGGAGGGAAGGGCACACCTTTAACCTGCATTTGGGGAAGGCAAAGACATAAAGTGTAGCTAGAAGGTTTGTACCCTCACAATACCTTGGAATAATAATATAAAAAAAAAAAAAGACAATAATGCTTTGCAAATGTA
>CAUYSK010009790.1:0-12220 GCA_963575035.1 Avahi laniger
TGATGCAAGATACGATGAAAAGTAATGAGAGCATCTGGATCTGTTCATACATTTTTTATCTGTGCAATAAATCCTTCATGTTTTCCTGTCATGGAAGGTACACAGTCTGTACATACACTCACTAAATTTACTAAGTTCAGTACAACTTTGCAATATTTAGCTTGAAAGTTGTTGAAGATATCTATTCTCCATATTCTGTTCACAAGAGTGCCCAATTTTCTTTCCTAGCAAAGAAAATTTTCTGTTATGACCCAAATGAAGTATAAAACCTGCATTGAGTCAGTAGTATCAGTTGATTCATCTGAAGTGATTGAATAATATATATCTTTCTTTTGTAGTAATACATGAAGTTGTTTTGTTAAGTTGAAGACTAATTCATGCTGCCAATCAGTCATGGTTCTCCTTGAAAGAGGCAATTGTTTGTACTTTGAAATATTATTGGTGTCTAAGCATCCAACAATATCGACAATATATTCTCTCACAATTTCTACATCACTGAATAGTTTCCCTTTTTTTCATGATTATATAAGCTACTTTATAAGTTGCTTCATTGGCTTTATTTCCACGTCTTATTACTGCTTGAAAGAATTGTCTTTGCTTTGCTTTTCATTTTTTAATTTCTGCAATACAACCTTTCATGCCTCTCCCTCTACTTTAAAGTATTTGTGGTCCTTATGAGTGTTATAATGTTGATGAGCATTGAATTTCTTTAACGCTGATATTGCAATATCATAAAGCAAGCAAATCATCTTACCTTTAGCAGAAACAAGATAATATTGCAATTCCCAATCCTCATTAAAAAATCTATTTTCTTCCTTCAGCGTTCTTTTGTTCTTTGACCTGAGGGGATGTTAAGAAGTCAGAGTTATAAAATACTGTTGAGCTGTGCACCTACTCACAAATTCCACTTCAAACAGAAACACAGTGCACCATTGTCAACAAGTGATAACAGACTGGCATACCAGACCCCCATAAACTCTCGCCAGCCAGCCTCATGTGTTAGTGGCACCAGTCGGGTGGGGGGAATGAGAACTAAATCATGAGCATAGCAGCCATCAATTAATTAAGCCTTTATGGTTTACTAATTTTTTAATTGTGCCAGTCAATCTGGGAGGATTATTTCACTGAAACTTATTTATTCTTTGGTATTTTAAATATGTTCATTTTTAAAATAAAATAAAAACATAAAAGATGAACAAAAATGGTGTTAATAAAAATAAAAGGATTTGTTCTGTAAAATTTGGATTCAGTCAAAAGGCACACTTAAGGACCTAGAATGCCACATGTGGCCTTAAGGCCGCAGGACCCCGCCCCGGCCTACCCCCATCTCTTGCTGCAATGTTTCTGCTCTTTGAGACCCATTTCTGCCTGTGAAATCATACTTGAATTTGGGTCTTGAAAAATTAATTATTCTTTCAGAATATTCTTCATACCCTTTCATTTTTAATGTTCTCATTGGCTTCCTACTATAATTACAATCTCAAAAAGCAGTTGCATTCTGGCAAAAGGATGTTTTGAGTTATGAATTATTATGTAGTCAGCCAGTTGTTTACAGTTTAAAAATCTTTTTCCTTATCCACTGAAAAGGCTGGATTCCCAGCTGCTAGGATTCAAAGTCAACCGAGAAGATTTCCTAAGTTTCATGTGATTATAAAAACCTTTTCAGACATTTTAAGTGATTATGATTTATATGCCATATTGATTTACAATTAGGGATTATTCAAGGACCTCTTAGAATTCAGTAATTAGGTCACAGAGAGGCACAGATAGTCACCATTCTCATCTTTTTGTTTGATAACTGGTGGTGTGTATATATTTGTTTCTGTGTATATGTGTGCATATGCACACACTGAACTGTATTGTTATACTGTATGGAAAAAAGTCTACTAATAAATACTAAGGGTTTTTATTCTATTTTGGACAAAAATCAGTGTTTAATGGAAGCAAGTTTGTATCTGAAATCTGAAAAATACAGAGCTAAATAGATTATATATATGCTTCAGATTTTATTTTCCTGCATTATTTTTTTCCCCAGTATTTCCTGACAACCTGAAGCAGTATTTCTTAACCTTTACCTCCTATAATCATCACCTGTAGCAGTTTTTAAAACTAGGGATCCCTCAACAGATACTCTAACTCAGTATGTGGAGCCCAGGTAGCTCTTTTGTTTGTTATGGTGGTGGTTGCTCTTTTCAGCTTCTGTCCATGGTCCTGTACAACCATGGGTGAGAACCAGGAGTCTTTTACAATGTCTAGGAGGAAGGTGGCTGTGGTTTGTGGAGGATAATGGCTATAGTCACACTTTCAGCTTTCAAAAATTCCTGCAATTCGTGCTCTTGTTCCCAAAGGAACAGTGAATTACCTGGAATTATCTACAGCATTCATCAATAAAGCCTTTACTTCTTCACTTTCTTGAGCTTCTGCTTAGGACTGAAGACATTTTAAGCAAAGTAAGGAGATTCCATGCATCTGTCTATACGTAAGTGTGCATGACAAAGAGACAGAAATGTAAAAGAGAAGCAATATTGATGAATGCAATTAAAAATATAGTACAACATTGATAGGAATTCTATATCCTGGTACTTTATTAAATCTCTAAATGAATGTATATCACCATAGCATGTAATTTTTACTCACCACACTATAAGCAGAGCTTCTCCCTGTGAACGATGTATAGCTGATATACAACTATACGTGATAACTTCACATAGAATACAAACAAATGGTATTCTCTAGAGTTGCACAATGCATACCCTTGCTTTGGACCAGAGAAGAAGGCCTTAGAGCAGTGATTTTCAAACAGAGTTGATTTTGCCCTTCGGGAGGAGCACTTGGTAATATTTGTAGACATTTTTGGCTGTCATAACTGGTGGGAGAGAGTGTTGCTACTGGCACGTAGTCAGTGGAAGCCCAACATGCTGCCAGACACCCCGCAATACACAAGACAACTCACGACAAAAAAAGAATTATCCTGTTTCAAGACATCAATCACAATGAAGTTGAGAAACCCTGGCTTAGAGAATTATACTAGTTATTCTGCCCCATAAAATTCCCATGTAAATTTGGGGAGTGAGGGTCAGAACCTTATCTATTTTTTTAGTGTTGCATCCCTACTGCTCAGAACAGTGTTTGGTACGCAGTAGTTGCTCAATGTATTTTTTGAATGCCTGAGTGAGTGGATGGTTTAACTCTGCGACCTTATTTTGCCAGCCTTGGGGTTCGGGCAAAAGGGAGATGCATCAACAGAAAAGGAGTGAGTCTACCTATTTCTGTCTTTGTCTTTACATAGAAATTCCAGTTCAAGAGGAAAGCTAATATGTATGTGATTAAAAATGTTTCCACTAGAGATTTTTCATGCGAACATTCTCCAATGAGTTATTCTTTAAAGTTTTGTCTAGATGAGTAGATTTAGGGGGTTAAGGCTTTATGTTACCTCTAATATGGTGATATCAGCTTTGATTAGGTCAGTTTTTCCCAGATTATGGAATGAACAACACTGATCGGATATAAAAATCATCATAGATAATCTAAGATCAAACAGGATTAAATAATAGATGTCTATAAAGCAAACCTTATTCCTTTTAATTCTCTTTCCATTTTTAATTCTCCTTCACTGTTTCAGATGGAGTCAAAGGCTGCTTTTGTGCTACCATGATTTTATAAAGTTTTAACACTTGTTACTATCTCTTTTTCATAACGAGAGAGCAGACCTCACAATCAATGATTCAACTGGCCACAACTTCTATTTCGAATTTGTTTTAGTTTCAATGTATATATATTTTTGTGTAAAGTGGTGTAAATGATTTTCCACTTACAGTAGTGGGAGAACATATTGTCTTAAGATATTATAATTTATATAGAAAAGTTAAGTCAATTAAAAATAAGTGCAAGTAATTTGTGGATATGAAACAAAATCATGAATGTGTCATTTAGGTGGATGGAGAAATCATTGAATTTGTTTATTTTATTATGCTATTGCCTCACCGTAAAGGAGAAGATAGAATCTGGGTGCACCAGCTTGAATGGTTCTGAGAGGCAGCGTGTTCCATGGATTAAAAGTGTTTACACAGCTGTGGGGCCACTTGAGAGATGACACTGGAGGCTGAAAGAGGCACTGGAGCCTCAAAAGGAAAGAGCAACTCCTGAAAGCATCTGCAGGGCCCTTTTAATGGCCAACTGCATCGCCTTCAAATTTTCACTTCCTCTCACAGCTGTCTGTCCAGGCAGCAGCAATACAGCTTCTGGCTCGAGAGGCCTCTGAGAGTAAGAAGGAGTATTGTTTCATGGGGAAATCAGTCAAACTATAATGAATCATAGAACTGTGAATCATGTTCGTAGGTTCTCGTAAGAAGAAAGGACTCAGAGGCCCTTTAATTCAACCACCCTTTTGGGTCTGGAAGGCCTTTACGTTTCCATCCCAATACGTGGTCGTGAACATCTACTTTCACACCTTTAACAGGGTGTCTCCTTCCTAAGACTTCCCAGTCCATGTTTGTATAACTCCAAGCCTGGAATTATGTTTGTATGAGCCTCAAATCTCTCTCCCAGGAATTTTCACTTGTTTTCCCCATTTCTGCCTTGTGAGGCCATAGAAAACAAAATCTAAACCCTTTTCTATGACCTGCAGATATGTGAAGAGAGGTTTTAAGTTTCATTTGAGTCATTTCTTCTCCCCCCAAAAACATCCTTAGCTCCTTCAACTTTTTCTTTTACAAGATAGTGTCATCTCTTTTTCCATCTTGGGAGCTCACCCCTGAATAAGCTCAGCTCACCCCCGAATTAACTTTAAATAGAAGTATCTAGACCTGGATACGATTTTCCAGGTGTTGCTCGAATGCGCCAATGGAAAGTAAGGCAATGGCTCCTGTTATTCTTGATATCACACTTCTTTTACTGTATTCTAAGATTATTACCTTGGCAATTTCCTCACATTATCATTAACTCTTTTTTTAACTACTATGATTATGACATATCTTTTTTATTTTGTGTAAAGCACAAAGGAAAACCAGAAATTTGAACATATTTAAAATGTCTGACACCAAGTTCAAGCTGAGAAGTGAAGCATCAATTTTTTTTTCCTGAGCTTGTTTAAAAGGAGCATTTCTCAAAGTTTGGTCCTTGAGCCACTTACAACAGAGAGGCCTTTCCTGAATATTCCATTGCTTGCTATCTTACCCACCTGTTGCTTGCTGTCTGCTTTGCCCTACTTCATTTTAATTAATAGCTCTTATTACTACCAAACATTTTATATCTTTTTATTTATGTATTAAAAGGCATCATGAAAGCAGGTACTTTGTTTTTGTTTTTAACCATTGTATCCACAATACCTTGCACACAGCATTATATTTGTCACACTGAGTTTGTTAAAGGAATAACTGAATGAATAAATAAAATACTGACCTGGGATGTAATTGCATATGCAGATTCCTGGGCCCCCCACACCGAGTCTGCTAAATTAGAGTTTCTGGCGTCAGGGCTCAGGACTCTGAATTTAACTCATTCCTCTAGTGTTTTGTCCGTATTCTAAAATCTTAGAGTGACTGATTTTGAGTAAGTACACACAAACTCAATGTACCAGACACCAAAGTATAAAGAGTGAATTCTTGAAATATCAAAAAAACAGGCATCTTTTCTTTACATTCGTAAAGGAAGACATATGTCTGTATGAGGCATTAGAATATAATTATGTCTCCCTTAAGTTTTTAAGTCAATTCATATTACTGGCCAATTGGGGATCACTATCTCCTAAAACATAACATTTGCTATAATGTTGATCTGTTATTTAAAGAGATAGAACGACCTTAATCAAATGAAATCCTGTTTTGACTATGATGACTCCATAGCGTGAGGATTTGTTCCTGAGTCCTAAATCACATTCAGATGCCAGTGTGACTGTAGATTTATACGTGGATGGTTACTTGCAGACTGCTGAAGCTTACCAAACAAGATTCAGGTAGGTATTTAAAAAAATTTACCCAACTTACACAGCTGGGGTGTCGTTTGTGAAACTCGTTCTAAGTGCTGATCTCAGAAGTTAAAGGTGGAAGGAAAAGATCTACATAAAAGCTTTCCTTGGAAGGGGAAACTCTTATTTTCCTATAAACTTCATTACTAATAAAATAACAGAGGAGAGGAATAAGAAACAAACAAGATTAGGGAAGCTAAAATGGTTTTTAAATGAAATTATTTTTCCCAGACTTTTCTACAAGGCATCAGCAGCTCTGTATCTCCCAGATTGTCAGGAATCAGCCTGTTTTTTTTGTTGTTGTTGTTTTTTGACAGTTTGAGAAACTGTTCTGTCTGCTCCATTTATTGTTTATTAAATTAATTGTACTTATTTTTTTCAGAAGTAAACGAGAATCATCTGAATGATGAGCTGCGATGTTAAAGCCCACAATGCTGTAGTCGCTAGATCTGTCTCTCAGCTAGTCAGTCAAAAGGGTCACGCCCCATGTTTCTAACCTTTGATCACTGTACAAAAAAAAGATCCAATATTGCATAATACAAGTCCAATCAGAGTCATATATAAAAATGACTCAGTGCTATTATCCCCTGATCTGTTTAGCTTGATGTTTATTTATTTACTTCCAAGGAAACTATTGGGTCTTTTATAAAAAGGAAGCAAGAAGGAAGGGAAAAAGAAAGAGGTGGAGGGGAGGTAAGAAGAGAAGGGAAAAGAAAGGAAAGAAAAGAAGAGAGAAGAAAAGGAGGAAGAGAGGGAAAGAGAGAGACAGAGGGAGACAGAGGGAGGGCAAGGTGGAGAGAGAGAGGAAGGGAGGGAAAGAGAGGAAAAAACTTCTCAAATTCAGGCCAGGCATGGTGGCTCACACCTGTAATCCTAGAACTTTGGGAGGCTGAGGTAACAGGATCCGTTGAAGTCAGGAGTTCAAGACCAGCCTCAGCAAGAGTGAGACTCCATCTCTACTAAAAACAGAAAGAAATTAGCTTGGCAACTGAAAATACAAAAAATTAGCCAGGTGTGGTGGTACATGCTGTAGTCCCAGCTACTCGGGAGGCAGAGGCAGGAGGATCGCTTGAGCCCAGGAGTTTGAGTTTGCTGTGAGCTAGGCTGATGCCACAGCACTCCAGCCCAAGCAACAGAATGAGACCCTGTCTCAAAATACAAAGCAAAATTCTCAAATTCAGAAAGTGGTATGATTTCTTTTCCCCATGAAACATCATGAAATAAGTAAGGCCAGCTGCTACTAAAATTAAACATTGGACTGAGGTTAAGAAATAATATTCCATCTTTGAATTTGATATTCACTACCTATGTGACCTCAAATTGTCACCAATTTATTGAGCTAGGATCTTACTTGTGAAATACCTGAATCAAAGCTGAATGATATTAAAGAAACATTCCAGCTTTAAAAACTATATGACTCTTCGATTTTTAATATTAATGTATCTGTCAAATTTGAGCCACAAAGATAGAATAAGTATTTAAAAATATAAGCCATGATGTTAAGATCAGTCTAAAAGAGCTCAATCAGTATCTATAAAGAAAAATAAATTTTGAATAAAAGGATAATTGTGAAGTACAATTATTGCTGGATGGTAATTCAATCTTCAATATTTTAATAGAAGAAATCAAACAATGTGTATTCTTAATAAGTTCATTAAGGCAATAGTTTTGTTTTAGAATTTTAATAGTTCATTATAGTCAGAGCCTAGATCTACATAGTACTTACAGGGCAGAGTTCGCACATTTAAATGCTAAGGTGTGAGGCATCTGGAGAGGTGTTAGACAATAGGGAGCGGTGAGGACTGGTGCGCTGAACACAATGGTTCTACAACAGAACAGAGCTGAGAAAAGCTATGTTCAGCCCTATAAGAATTTTGTCACATACCAAAGCAGGACTAATCCTATCAGACTTTCTACATTTTTAAAGAAAGGAAAGAAATCAGAATTTTAATGTGAAAATTCCTAATGTTTAAGATATGGGAGCTAATCCAAACCTTCAAAAAAGTCACTGTGTAAGCTAAACAAAACACACCTATGAGTTTGGCCCCAGTAGGGTTTTTGGAGTTTCCTTCCTCCCAGTCCACTATGTGGGTATCACTATTAGGTGTCAATTCTTAATGACAATTTCCTAATGAACTAGTTTAGGTATTTAAAGAGTATTCATTCTCATAGAATTCAGAATGGCCCTGAAACATGAAGACCAGTCCAAGTACGGTGCAAAGGGAGGGAAATTCGGAGAGTAGATTCTTCTGAAGATTTTCTGCTAAACAAGATACAACCAGCTAGAATCCAGAGGCCCCAGCACCTAAGCTCCAGAGGGAAGGGCTGCTTCACTGACCTCTTCTGTCCACTCAAGTGCCATGAGACTGCTGGTGATTTATCAAATGAACTCCTTGCCATTTGAAAGAGCTAATTCAATCTTTCCCCAGGGTGGTATTGGTGCATTAATAGGTTTCAGCTCTTGGAATAGTTAATTAGGGGGAAAAAAAGCCAGTGGGCTCGCCGAACATTTAACTGAAAATTTCTCCTTTATATCATCATGGTTCTGAATTTTGCCAACTATTTTTCTGCAACATAGTGACATGTTTGTTGCTTGTCCTTTTGTTTTCTTTTAAGGAAGAATAATGTTAGGGAAAGGAAATATTCATTTGTCACTGGACACTTGCAGTGATGGAATGTGGTGCATATGACATCATAAAAGGTCCCTTGTTTCCACTTGCATTTGTCACTGCTCCAAATCATTGATATTTCTCTATATCTGCATCTCTGTCTAGCTCTGATTTATTCACATAATTGATGTATCAAGTGAGTTGTCTCAAAGCCATGAATTATAGTACATTTTTGATTTATGCATGTATTTGCTTTTGTATGTCTTACTTTTAGGTTTTTACAGTTCCTGGAACTCAGAGAACATTCACCACATCTATATTGGCTTAGTGGAGTTGAAAGAATGATTTTCATGATGCCACATATTTTTGCACTGTTCTTAACTGCAAACAATTGCACAAGCTGTCTTTGAATGTATTCATGTGCTGTGACAAATGGTGGTAGTATAAGACGCTAATGTTGATTTCAAAAGAATGACCTTTCCTTGTGTGTTTCTTACCAGCGACCTGCTTATCTAAGATGGATCTGCTTATCTAAGTTTTGATAGACTGCACTGTCACGGTCTCAGGATAGATTTGCAGAAATGCCCCAGAGTTTTTTGTTCTAGCTTTCTTTCTCCCTTGGGTGCTTTGCTCTGGCTCCGTCATTCAGACTTTACTGTAAGGATAACCAATTAGTAGTTAAGTGAGTTGAATGAGTCTTTTTATGTACTCTATTCAAACGACACTAAACCCACTGCCACATGAATAAGACAAATGAATCATTTCTTTATGCACTTTTAAAACAAGCCTATACAGCAAATGATATTCTTCCTAACCCTTGCCTGTATTGCTCTCTTCCATACACCTAGGGAATGATTTTAAAGATAAACTTGTAGATCTCCTGTTCTGGATTCCAGTAGAAATAAGAAATCAGTAGTAATAAGACACATCGTTTTTTAAAAAACGAATAACAGAAAGGTAGGAATTTTGAAAGCCATACTCTAAAGGAACTACAATGAGAATACTTGTTGGGAGCTGGCCTCTTTAAAAGATAACTAAGACTGTCAAACTAACAAAATCCCCCTGGCTTGTATCATTTAAGCATGGTACATATATATATTGTGAACCTACTATGTTCCACACATGAAGATTGCAGAATTCTCACTTCCTGTCTTTGAGATACTCAGAATTTGGGGATATTTGGGAAGCTAGAGGTCAATATTCATAATCTAGCTCTTAGAATGAATGATTCTTGGTCTTTTATACAAAGGACATTCTGATTAATGAAATAGTCTTGGAGTTGTAGTAGGAGAAATGTGTCATTCTGGGCAACAAAGACCTTCTGTCTCTTTTCACAATGGACCGTTTGCGTAAAAGACCAGAGTGCTCGGTGAATTAGACATCTACAACACTGTGTAAACATTCCTTTCCAGTCATTGCTTCCCGGTCAGTTATCGTGACTGTTTTGAAAGGCCTTTATTTTGAACATTAGGAGAAGAATACAAGGGAGCTACAGCCCTCTGCAGTAACAATTTTTGTAAATTTGCTAATAATGACATTACACCATGTAATAGGGGCATCATACCTGTCTAATTTTTACTACTACTCCCAGGACTACTACTGCTAATACAATCACCATTTACTAGGCATACTGGCCATATGCCAAGTGCTGTGTTTATCTCTTATTTGCATAATATACATTATTTAATTAAAGGGGTGGGTTGGGAAAGTAGGTGAGACAGTGGGCTCCAGAGACAAACTGCCAAGGTTCATGTGCTCTCTCCCATCCCTTGCTGGTTGTGTGAACTTGGCCAAATTGCTTGGCATGTCTGTGTCTCGATTATCTTATCTATAAAATGGAGCTCATGGAAATACTTGCCTGATAGCTGTTATGTGATTAAATCAGATGATACCTGTTAAGTGCTTAGAACACATACTAAGTGTTCAGTATGTGTTCAGTTTGCTGCAGCATTTCTATAATATCACTCAATTAATATTCCTATGATATTTTCATATCACTGATCACCATAACTCAAAGAATTGTACTTTCTTATTATTATAATTTTACAGATGAGAAACTGAAGTTTGCACTAACTTCTTTAGTCAAAATCTACTAAATTTTTGAAATTTTCTAAAATTCAAACTCTAATCTGATTCTAAAGTCCCAATGAGGAATGGTATGTGGAGGGAAGGGGGCAGGTCTGCACCTGAAATGTTTCCAGAATTCTATACAATGATAGGCTCACATTCATTCAAATTCTATGTGTGGGAGATGTGGGGAATGGAATGTCAGGATTTAGAAAGTATTCGCAGTGAGACAGGGGGTTAATAAGGTGGGAGTTTAAGGTTTTTTAAACTTGATGGTTCCTGTAAGATGGGAGTAGAGTGAAGATTGAGACAGCAATTGGGATAAATAGACTAGGAGTTTTCTGGGAAGGAAGAGATTTCTTTTCAGTATTCAAAGTTCTTGAAACCTCTTAAACCTTGGTCAAAATAACAAGCCATCTAAGAAAACAAACAAACAAACAAACAACAAATTCCATGCGGAGAGAAAGCAATGGACCAGAGGGTATTTGAAAGGGGCGGGTGGTTCTTAGCCTGTGCAACTTTTCCGCTAGTAACAGGTCCTATCCTCGGGGGCAGCTCTCAAAGGGTCTCTAAAATATGATAAAGTTACACATGGCCATCGTTGTTGTTCAGTATCCTCGGTTAAGCATATGCAAAGGCTGTCCAGAAAGTATCCAGCTGTGTAATATGTTCTTGTTATATTAACAATGGCTGGATACTTTGCAGACAGCCCTTGCATGTTTAGGGAAGGATTCTTCTTTCTTGCATTTTGAAGAATTCAGTAGCTTAGTCAAAACTTGGTTCCATAGCTGTGGCAGCGACAGGAGCAGCAGTCTCAGCTCAAGCCTCTGTTCCTTTGGCCCTACAAGTGGCACTGATAGGGACCTACAGCAGTGGCACTTACAAGTGGCAAATGAAGGCATGTCTTTATCAAGGGCAGCTATACAGTTTCTACGTGGGAGCAGTTCAGTGGCAGCAATATGGTTAGGAGGGGGATAGGGACTTACCTTAAAGCTCGATCTGCAAAACAGACATGCTAATCTAACTTAAAGTTAAGTTTGTTTGGAGTTGATGGAAATTATGGGGGAGCTAACTCCTTTTCCTGAAGTACAAGTTGGCACCACAACTGCTTCTTCTGTTTGGTAAAAACATGAAGCTCTGGCTTTGGTGCTAGCAACATCAGGGCTTGCTTTGTGTTAACAGGTCTGATAGTGATTGTGTGGTTTTCCTGAATCAAAGGGTTGAAGATGAGACAAAGCTTGAATTCCATTTCAAACTAAAAAAGCAAGAGCAAACGGGATATTCCTGAGTAATGCTAGTTAACTGTAGTTTCTTAAACGTATCACAAGTGAGGATGTTCTCAAAATTAGCAAGGCAACACTTTTCAAGTTTAGTGTAGGGCCCTCTAAGATGTGGTTATTTACATTTTGTATTTGTCTCCATCTGTTTGTGTTTCTGTAAAGGGATACCTGAGGCTGGGTACTGTATGAAGAAAAGGGGTTTATTTGGCTCACGGTTCTGCAGGCTGTGCAAGAAGCTGGCACCAGCACCTGCATCTGGCGAGGGCCTTGAGCTGCTTCCACTCGTGGCCGAAGGCGAA
>CAUYSK010009791.1:0-27732 GCA_963575035.1 Avahi laniger
CTCTCTCCTCCAGCTAATGGTTAGTTTATATTTTTTTATTATTTATTTATTTTTTTGGAGACAGAGTCTCACTCTGTTGCCTGGGCTAGAGTGCTGTGGTGTCAGTCTAGCTCACAGCAACCTCAAACTCCTGGGCTCAAGCGATCCTACTGCCTCAGCCTCTCGAGTAGCTGGGACTACAGGCATGTGTCACCACACCTGGCTAATTTTTTCTATATATTTTTTAGTTGTTCAGATAATTTCTTTCTACTTTTTTTTAGTAGAGACGGGATCTCGCTCTTGCTCAGACTGGTTTCGAACTCCTGAGCTCAAACAATCTGCCCGCCTTGGCCTCCCAGAGTGCTAGGATTACAGGCGTGAGCCACCGCGCCCGGCCCCATTTTGCTATTTGTTTTCTATATGTCTTATGTTGTTTTTGTTCCTCTATTTCTCCATTATTGCCTTCCTTTGTATTATGTAGATATTTTCTAGTGTACCATTTTAATTTTCTTATATTTTTAATATATATTTTTAAGTTAGTTGTTTTCTTGGGGATTAATATTAATACATTAACTTATAAAATTATAGTTTAGATTAATACCAACTTAATTTCAACTCTATACAAAAATGTTGCTTCTATATAGCTCTGTTCCATTCCCTTCTTGGCACTGTTATTGTCATAAAAATTATACATGTCTTTGGCCGGGCGCGGTGGCTCACGCCTGTAATCCTAGCTCTCTGGGAGGCCGAGGCAGGCGGATTGTTTGAGCTCAGGAGTTTGAGACCAGCCTGAGCAAGAGCAAGACCCTGTCTCTACCAAAAATAGAAAGAAATTAATTGGACAGCTAAAAATATATAGAAAAAATTAGCCGGGCATGGTGGCGCATGCCTGTGGTCCCAGCTACTCGAGAGGCTGAGGCAGAAGGATCGCCTGAGCCCAGGAGTCTGAGGTTGCTGTGAGCTAGGCTGACGCCACGGCACTCACTCTAGCCCGGGCAATAAATTGAGACTCTGTCTAAAAAAAAAAAAAAAAAAAAAAACTATACATGTCTTTATACATCGTGTGCCCATCAACACAGGTTTATGAGTATTGTTTTATGTAGTTGTTTGTTAAATGAGATAGAAGAAAAAAAGAGTTAAAACAAAAAATACCTACATGCTGTCTTTTATATTAACCTAAGTAGTTGCCTTGTCTGGTAAGTTTACATAGTTTGACATATACCCCAAAGATGAAACTAGCTACAGCTTTCCACTTACTTCTCCAAGTTTCCACCTTCACTTAGTTTGGAATCTTTACTTTTCTTATTTTTGTATGATTCATTGATGAATTTTAAAATATAGATTGTGTGAATGTGTGCATATATTTGTGCATGATAAAACTGAAATTGGGATGTGTAAATACAATTTAGCTATAGTTTGTTGATTTTATGCTCCCTTTCCCAAAAGAGGAGAATGCATGATAAGTGATAGGGGACTTTCTTGGTCCCTAAAAGGGGAAATTGACCAACAGTGTCTCAGAAGAGGTAAACAAAATAGACATTAGGGCAAACACTGTCTTCTTCCTCTTGCTCTGTTTCTTACAAAATCTCTGATGTTATTTTAAATGTTAAATATAGCCTTTCATTTTATCACAGTGATAAGATCTTGGGATCAATCTTTGGGATAGAATTAGGTAAAAGAATACCTTTGATGTGCTTTGATTTTATGTCAATAAATACAAATATTTCTACCATAATCTATTCTTGAGCCCATGACAGACATTGTTAAGATATCATGCCATTCTATTCCACTAAGTCCTACTTCCATATTAGTATCCTTGATGATACAGACCTCAAAAAGTTACTACCAATTGATTAGAATTGGAGAATAACGTGCTGCCTATTTATTAATACTATCCTTGTTGTAAGAGCCTTTCAGGTCAGCCTAGATTAAGTAAGGGTGTTCTTCTCAGGAGCCAGACTAGCTCACCACAGCTCTGAACTAGTGTGAGAAACTGAAATCACAGCCACTTAAAAAGTGTTACTTGATCTTTTCCCAGGCTAGAGATACTTGGTACAATACTCTCATCATGCGGGGCAGTAGCTCAAACAATAATACTCTACAATGTACTGTGTTGCCAGATGATTTGCCCAACTACTGGCTAATATGTGTTCTGAGCATGTTTAAGGTAATCTAGGCTAAGCTATCATGTTCAAATAAACGCACACAAAAAAAGTGTTACTTGTTTTTGTTTCGCTCTCAAGGTACATTTTCTTAGGCTGAAAGTAATAGGCCCAAGACAAGATTTGGGTGTGAGTGGGTAATTTGAAAAAATACAATCCTAATTTTCCCTATACTCCACTACAGAGAAAAAGTAAATGAACAAAAGAAAAGAAGGCAAAAAGCAGAGTAAAGAGCAAAGGAATTATTAATAAATTAACAAACAAGAAAAGAATTAATGTATGAATTAATAAAATCTCTGGCTTGTTCTTTTAAAAGACTAAGAAACTAGATAAAGTTGTGACAAGCTTAATCATAAAATTTAAAAAAAACAAAAATACAAAATATGAGGAATGAGAAAAGAAGCCTAACCAAGGACATGAAGAGTTTAAAATTATAAATGAATTTTAAGTATAAATATCATAATTTGAAATGTGACTGATGTGAACCAATTTTGACAATATCAATGACTAAAATCAACTTATGAAGATCAAAATAAATCTACAACTTTTTTTAAATTAATGGTCATCAATGTTCTACACCCAAATTCAAGACCAGTTTTATCCACTAGTACTATGAAATACTAGGTATGCAAAGACAGTTCAACATTTGAAAATATTCAAATATAATTGATCACTTTCATAAATCAAAGGAGAAAATTTATATAACTTTTGTTATAAGTGATAAAATTCATTTGAAAAAATTTGATATACATTCAATAGGCACTTTTCCCCAACTTCCTATTTTGAAGTTTTTCAAATTTAGGAAAAAATTGAAAATATTGTACAATGCATACTCACAATATTCTTCACATAAATTCATAAACTGTTATAATATTTCACCACATTTGCTTTCTCTATGTGTGTGTTGCAGATAGGTGAATGGATATAAATCAAGATATACAAAAATATGCACTTCCTATTTGCTGAATCATTTGAAATTAAGTTTCTGACATAGTGACACTTTGCCTCCAAATACTTTAGTAAGCATATCCTAAGAACAAAGACTTCTCCAACAAAACCAGATACTATTACCATACCTAAGAAAAATTAACAATAATTCCACAAAATTGATTAATAACCAGTTCATATTTGAATTTAAGCATTTTTTGTTAAGTCCTTTCAACAAAAAATAAAAATCCATTTTCTTCATCTTTTTCAGCAATTGCTACCTCAAACCAATAGCCAATATTATAAAGATGGGTTAGGAATTAATAATAAACAATACATTTATAAATACTGGAAGAACTATAGATGAATATGTACCCAAAAACCCATAAATCCTTGGGTTGGGGAAGGGTTTTCTAACTATAGCAACAAAGCTAGAAAAAAAGTACTGAAGTATTTACCTATTACACAATTACATACTATTGTACAAGTAAAAATATTTATGTGGCTGAAAATGCTATGAACAATGATAAAAGGCAAATGGCCACTCTGGATCAATATTAATCATGGCCAGGGAAACAGAGTCACGTAACACAAATATGACCTATGACGATCTACTGCCTGGGTGGAAGGGGCAAGGACCCAGAAAAGAGAGAATCTGGAAGCCCAGCAGCTGTCGCAAGAATTGTCTGCTACAAACTTCACAGTAATTGTAGAGAATTGCAGAGAATCCCAGATTTTAGCAATATCTTGAATATCATTCTTCATTTTAATATTAATTTAATATTTAATTTTAACATGTAAGTTTTCGTATTTTCTCTCTTTTTTTTTTGTCTTTTTATGATAAATTGAGAAAATGGAGTTTTGGTTTCTGGCTATTGTTCATTCTTTAAAACTGGAAGGCATAAAAATTATTTTATTTTTATCAAAGTTATATACATAAGTATTTGATTATAAGTACATATAATCAAATACATTGTTACTATTATTATTTTGAACAAATGATCATCTGTTAGCTCAATTAAGACTAAGAAAAATAAAAGCTTTTATTTTGCCTTCATTTATTCATTTTCCAGCGCTTTTCCTGTATTTATGTAGATCTGTGTTTCTGACCTTGATCATTCTCCTTGTCTCTGAAGAACTTCATTCGACATTTCTTTCAAGGCAGGGCTACTCGCAACAAATCCCCTCACTTTTTATTTGTCTAAGAAAGCCTTTATTTCTCCTTCACTTTTTAAGGATAATTTCACAGGGTACAGAATTTTCAGTTGGTAGTTTTTTTTTTCTCTCAACACTTTAAATATTTGACTCCACTCTCTTCTTGCTCCCATGGTTTCTATAATGAAGTCAGAGTAATTCCTAACTTTGCTTCTCTATAGCTAAGGTGTTTCTTTCCTCTGGCTTCTTTCAGGACTTTTTCTTTATCTTTGATTTTCTAAAGTTTGAAAATCACATGCCTACATGTAGTTTTTTGACATTTATCCTGTGTGGTGCTCTCTGAGCTCCCTGAATCTGCAGTTTGGTATCTGACAATTACTTGGGGAAATTCTCACTCACTACTGCTTCAAATATTTCTTCTGTTCTTTCTCTCTTTCTTCTCCTTCTGGTATTCCATTATGCGTATGTTACACCTATTGTAGTTGTCCCACAGTTCTTAAATAGTCCGTTCTGTTTTTTCAGTCTTTTTTCCTATGCTTTTCAGTTTTGGAAGTTTCCAGTTTTGTTTTGGGGTTTTTGTTTTTTGTTTTGTTTTGTTTCAGGTTTTTTTTTGTTTTTTTGGGGGAGTTTTTTTTTAGGTCATTTTGGCTTCAGACAGTTTAGGAAGTTTCTATTGTTACATCATCAAGCGCAGATATTGTTTCCTCAAACATGTCCAATGTACTAATGAGCCCATAGAGGGCATTCTTCCTTTCTGTTACAGTGTTTTTGGTCTCTAGCATGTCTTTTTTATTCTTTCTTAGAATTTCCATCTCTCTGCTTCCATTATCCATCTGTTATTTTCATTAAAATTACGCAGGTACACAGGTGCCTGGTGACACCAATTTTTGTGCCATAATCTCCCTTTGACATAGTGTAACTTGGCCTTGAATTTAGGAATTTCTCTACCTTTTACAAGCATAATGTCAGATTCTCCAATTTTCAAGAATCTCCAAGATGTCTTTGCAAAAACAGTGAGACAATTTGTTCTCACTCTAGCTAAGACAGCAATGATACTAAATATAACAATAAAACTGAGTACAGAATGCCAAGCAATTTAGAGAATTCAATTAAATTAATTTTATACACCATTAAAAATGTGCTGCTACATCAGTTCTTCTTACCACTCCTTTTATGGATTACATTGAAATCTTACATTTTCTTGTTGGTGCCTACATAAAATTATAAATTCTGATAAAAAGAATCCTTGAACAAGGGTCATGCACATTTTTATTTCTGTATTTATTTCTAAATGTATTCATATTTTAGACTTGCTCTCAAATTTGAAGTAATTTTAAACTGCTCCTATGGACAAAACCCTAAGCCTTCACCACTTTGCTGTGATGGAAAAGGCCATAGAGCACACTGAAAAACATACTTTTGTCCCCATTGCCTCAGCCAAATGTGAACCGTGGCAAACATTCTCTACCTGCCAGCTTCTCTTCACCTATATGGCTCCTGTCTCCTTTGTATGCTACTCTTTCTTCTTGCGGGTATCAATTGTCTGGAGTGACAACCTGGGAGCAGGTCTGCTTTTGGTCAGCTATGCCTGTCACAAGATTTTTCTGACCTCAGGTTTCTTCAATTATACAAATACTAGATCGACTAACAACTGTTCCAGCCATAAAGTTCAAATCCACTTCACTTACATTGTGTTATAATCTGCAAAACATTGAAACACTTAGTGATGCTCTACCGCTACTGCAATAGCTGAATACATCTTTTCTTCCCCTGACTAGTTGATTCTCATTATTCTTGGACAGTTTTAATTAAGTTTTCCCTGAATAATATGAGGAAACTATGAAGCATGGTTTCTCAACATCAGCACTATTGACATTTTGGGGGCTGGAAAATTCTTCATTATGAAGGACTATCCTGTGCATTGTAACATCTCTGGCCTGTACCTGTTAGATGCCAGTAGTACCCCACACACACACCTCCAGTTGTGACAACCAAAAATGTCTCCAGACATTGCCAAATGTCCCCAGTGAGTGAAGAGCAAATTTATATCCAAATGAAAATCCATGCTATAAAGGAAACCTAAACTTTTTAACCTACATACAAGGATCTTATAAACTACATAGCTTAGAAAATATTGTATTTGTACATCCCGTGTGCCTGCCAATGTGTTGCAGAAGAATATGAGATAAAGTATACACAAGGAGCAGGAAGGTGGTATTTAAAGTACATTCCAGCTGATTGTCTGTATGGAAGTTGCCTTGCAAGAAAAGGCAGAGGATCTCTATGAATGTCTCAGAGGAGGTTTCTGTAGCTAGTCACGTAGCAATTAATTCAACCAAGGCACCCACATCATGGTGACCTTACCCCTTGAGGAGAGGGACCAGCCTGTTTGCTGCTTTCTATAAAAGCTGCGGAGCCTTTGGCAGCAGATTCCTCACATGTGGCACAACCCACTGTCCAAGTAGCTGCTATCTGGGCCCATTACCACCCCTTGGGACTTAGGGGCAAGAACCAGAATGATCACGCTGATGTACTACTGTGGCTGTGCTGTTAGTATAAGCCATCTTGCTCTGATCTATTGAGTGTCTCTGTCTGCTTTCGCACCGAGGGGGTGGTGGCAAGCCAACCTGGCTGCTGGCTTTGTCATCTCCTTTGCCATCTTGTTACTCTTTGCCCTTCTCAGTGAGGTTGAGGGTTTCCCCCAACACTTGGTTAAGTTACTTAATTTCCTTGTGCCTCAGTGTCCGCACTTTTTTTTTTTTTTGAGACAGAGTCTCACTCTATTGCCCTGGCTAGAGTGCCATGGCTTCAGCCTAGCTCACAGCAACCTCAAACTCCTGGGCTCAAGCGATCCTACTGCCTCAATCTCCTCGACTACAGGCATGCGCCACCATGCCCGGCTAATTTTTTCTATATATATATTTTTAGTTGTCCAGCTAATTTCTTTCTATTTTTCGTAGAGATGGGATCTCGCTCTTGCTCAGGCTGGTCTCGAACTCCTGACCTTGAGCAATCCACCTGCCTCGGCCTACCAGAGTGCTAGGATTACAGGTGTGAGCCACCGCGCCCAGCCCCAGTGTCCACATTTTAAAATGAAGATAATAATAATAGTACTTACCTCTTAGTGTTGTTGTGAAGATCAAATAAGCTAATATAAGTTAAGCTTTTAGAACAGGGCCTGGCATATGATTACGTCCAAATTAATGCCATGTTGTTGGCTCTGTTTTCTCCTAGATGCTCCTAACTTCGTGGGTTGCCTGCTAAACCCCACACTCTACCTTTATTTCACAGTGACATTACTGTTCTTTGTCATAGAATCTGGTCATATTTTCCAGGGCACAACATTCTGCCATCTTTCCTGGCTTCTCCCTCCCTCAGTCTCCTCTACTCATTAACTTTCCTCCTCCCCCTTCGCTGGTACAAACAAATCCTCCCTTTGTCTTTGGTATAGTAGTATGAAGAACAACCTTCATCATAACATGCTCCTAGTATTTCAGTTTTCACCCCAACGTGATTTAAGGGTTTCTTCCAATCAAATTCCTTCATCACGATGAAATTCTTGTGAATAAAATTTCTTCATCAACTCAAATAATTAGTTGTGCAATGAATATAGTTGTTCCTGTAGTGGCTTAATATTTTGATATTCTAACGATGTGGGTTTTTCTTAATTCCTCTTAATTATCTTTTTCTCTCCCACCCTTCAAGGAGTGTCAGAGTTTTAGAGATACAAGTACAGAGATGAACAGAGAGAACAATTAAATCCTTCACCTGAAGCTCTTGAAAATAACTCTGCAAAGTCCATAGCAGGGAAAAGATTCTCAAAGCCATTGTTTTCAATTACAAGAGCCAGGCTCTTGAAAGGGAAACATGTTTTTTAAATCTCCCAAGTTTGGCTTTAAATATTCAAAGTCAACACCTGGAGGGCCATGTGCTTCGTGTTTATACCAAAACCACGAGAGAAGTGTATCATGTCCTAAGGACCATGTCCTGCTCAGAAGGAGATAAGACCTTGACCAGTGGGCAGGAAAATGAGGATTATGAGAGATATGCTAAGGGTTCCACAGCTGGTGGAGCCCAGGGCTGTCACTCGCTCCACCAAAGCCAACTCTCTGCAGAGAGGCAGAAAAAACTCAGGTACGTTTGAGGTATTCCAGAGCAAAAAGAACCATTGCCCACCTGCCCAAACAACCTGAGCAACTGTAACCCCATGCAGGGGCCATGAGTCAGCACGAGCAGTGGAACAGTGATGATGAGGGCTGGAGCTGGGAAGAAGGGCCCGAGGAATCCTCAGAGCCTCTTACACCTCAGCGTGGTGCAGGGAAAGGCTCCAGACAGGGATGGCACAGGCTGAGTGCACCAGGTGCATCACTGTGCTCAGGACAAGGAAGACGCAGAATTTAGACCTGATAACCGGGGGCCATGGCAGGGCTCAGCGGGAACAGACAGCAACGCTCAAGGCCTGAAGGAATGACTTACAAAGGTCAGCAAAGACAGGGACATCCATGGCCCAAGCTCAGATCAGACGCACCCACCCCTGATGCCACAACACCACACAAGCATCCCCATCCCTCAAACTCAGCGACCATCCAGCAATGAAAGAACAAGAGCGGTAGGGCTGGAGCGGTAATTTAAATTATTGAGTAGTTACTCATAAAAGACTAAGTTTTAAACTGAGAGTGAATGAAGTTCTCAGAAAACAAGCGAAAACAGAGGCTTATGTGCTAAGCTAGATTCAGTTATGAAGAAATTTTTCTATTTTTTACATATGCAATCTTGTGATAACGAAAAGCTGTGTGCCTAAATCTTTTGGGAAAGTTACCTGACAGTATTTACTGCCGTTAAAAATGCAAAACCCTTTGAACCAGCAATCCTTTAAAAGTAAAAGAACCAGTATACCAAGAGATATGTACAAAGACTTTTATTTTAACAATATTTGTAAGGTCAGAAAACTGGAAATAAATGTCTATCAGTAGAGGATGAGATGAATAAAGAACTGTACATCCATAGCCCAAAATATCATGTAGCTATTAATATGTTCGTGTGTTTATTACTAAATGAAAAAGCAAGTTGTGGTGTTGTGTATATTTTCCCATTTTTACAAAACAAAAGGGGGGGTCTTTAAATATGTTAGCATAAAAACATAAAAAGATACATCAACTGTTAACATTGGTTGCTTAGGGTGTGGTGTTAGAAGGAGGTAGAAAGATGACTAGTTTTATGTTTATACTCCAAGACTATTTGGCTTAAAATAAAGAACATATTCTAATCTCGTAATATTTTTAAGCAATAAAATAAAAATATGGAAAGAAAAAAATGGATAGGAGAAGAAGAAAAACCCTTCAGTTTAGCAATAATATTCAAATGACTTTCCCAAAAACTTCTATGAAAAGATAAATATCATTCTGAAAAATTAGACTTTCATTTCTCTCTTGCCTGTCATCCCTTAACTCTGCACCTCTGATGAAAATGATGAAACACAGTGAAATGAGAAAAAAAGAGGGTTCTTAAACCACCCAGTTGTGAAATATACTCAAGAGTTAAGATTTGATCTTGATGGTTTCTGAGTCCTAATTTTCAAAGACCACTTTCAGTTTTGGGAGGGGATCCTCCTTTCACCAAAAATATCCCTGAACCTGCAATTTTCTCCATTCGTCCATTCTCTTCCGTCTCCACCCCCAGCCCCTGCCCCACACCACACATCTCCCCTAGTTCCCACACTACACAGTTCACATGTCCAGATCTCCTGTCTTCGCTCTAATTCCTTATTGCCCCCACTTCCAAGCTCCCCCATTCCTCTTACTCAGTATCTTCTTTTGTCCTCAAGACACATTAGACATCATAACGTCATCGTGAGCAGCATTGGTCTATTAGTCTATGCCGGGATGTCTGGAGTCCATACCAAGTTCCGCACAAACTTTTTTCATGAAAATCCCTTCGTCGTAAGAAATGGGACAAAGGACAGGGACAAAGCTGGCTAGACTGGGCTGTGCACAAGAACAATACAGGAATGGATGTACCAGGCTATGTGGAAGATGGTTCACAACCACTTGTCATTCTAGCAAGGAGAGACAGGAAAGGCGAAAACTAACCACTGCCCACCTGCCCAAATAACCCAAGCAACTGTAACCTCCATGCAGGAGCCCCGAGTCAGCGTGAGCAGAGCCTGAAAAAGACCAGAATGGGGCGAGAGCTAAAGGAGTTGACTGAATCATTTTTCAAGCAAAAAGAAGAAAGAAAAAGTATCAAGAAATAGAATGTCATAGAAGAAATTCAGCAATATATTTGTTCAATACTGTGCCATCTCTACCTTCTTTCTCGTGGTGCAGTGCACATCCTGAGCTCAGAATATGCCCTTGAAGTTTCAAAGTCAGGAAGGATAAGTTGGCGGTTCTGAAGAGGAGCTTTTGAGGGGCAGGGTCCACTAGATATAAAAAAAATGTGTGCATACTTTAGTATATTTTCCACTACGTGATTTAATTTAGGGTAAAAACCATAAAAGTAAGCATTACAAGTTTTTTTAAAGGAAATTCAATATGCCAACGGTTTTTCTTATCTGCTTGAATTCAGAATAATTTTTGGTGTGATGACAAGCGATAGAAGATGGTGCTCTCCGTGATTTTGTGCCAACCAAGTAGCGTAAACTCGATTAATCTTTTCTGAACGAAACATTAGCAGTTCATGGGAAGACCTTGACTTGGAGCAGGGCAAAATGAGGCATGCAACTGAATCAGTGGTGGATCTGGTACGATGGGACTTTTTTAGTGATTAAACCATCCCAGAATGCATTCAACTCACTCCAAGAACTGATGATGCAAAGCACATGACCTACGTAATGCTTAAGCTCCTATGTCCCAACTTTTGTGCAGCATTTTGAAGCAGCCCAGAGGACCTGAACCCAGATCACCCCTGAGGAAGTACTGAACTCCCTTCACCCACAACACTGCTCCATACGGAAGTGAGAGCAAGTTCAAAATTGGGTGGAAGTGTTTGCTGCAAGGGCTTCGGTCCTCTGCGTGCACGTGTTAAACAACTCAGGCACACACCTCCAGTGTCCTGGCAAGAAACTCTAACTCACACAAGAATGGGAAGAAGGTCAAAACTGTCTTTAAACAGAAGCTCAGTAGCAAAACTGTGGGAGGGAGAACAGAGAGGCAAGTGCCCCGGGCATATTGGGTGACCCGGCAAGAGAAGAGCTTGTAATTCTGGAGAAGTTAGGGTTGGTGCCACCACGGGGTTGGGCAAAGATGAAGAGAGAAAATGTCCTCATTTAGAAAAATGCACGGTCCAGCCCTCAAGGATGGAAATGCCTTCTCCACCTTCCTCTGTTTTTCCTGAGAAATTCTGGGTTCTCTGTCCATCCACGCCTGCCGTGAAACACCGTTGACAAGAAAATACCCAGCAGGTGGCAGCACCAGATAACTCGAGGGACACGTGGCTGTGGCAACACTGAAGTGCGTCTTGTGTAAGCATGCCTGATGCACTGCAGCTTTTTTGGTGGGATTTCATTTAGCTATTAGTGAATGTCTCGTAAGAAGGCATTTGTATTCCCAGTACCTAGCACACTGCCTGGCACATGCTGGGTATATTTGTTGATCGAATGGGTAAATGAATGAATGGATAAAGGAATTTTAACAACTCACCTAAATTAGAAAAAAGTCATCATTTGAAATGGTCATATTCTCCTCTTCTTATTCCATCATCGCTTTTGCCATTTTAATTAGTTTTAGTAACAACAATAAAGCATCGTACTACATTCATCTTCTCTATTCACCCTTTTGCCAACACACATCTACTTTTCCTACCTCTTTTGGAGACTTTTAAAAAGCGTAAGATTTTTTTTAAAAAACCTGACATTAGAAACACACCAGCTAAAATTCCAAGTTTAAAAGAAATCATCTAAGTTTGGATGTTGACGTTTATAAGGACGGCATTCGAAAACAGATAACCATTCTTTGATTAGTTGCAGACTGATTAAGTTTCACTCTTTAAAAAACTATTCTTTCATTGGCCCTCTCCAAAATATGTTATTGTACAGTGGCTTGTGCTTTTTTAGAATACTTGCTTAATAATAATTTGAGGTAATAATAATAAAGACTGCATAAACAAATACACAGTTATTAGTCACTATGCACCAGGCACTGTGGTATATTGGGTTATGGTGAAGACCTATCACTCTTGAGATAGAACAAAGAAATCCTCACCCTTTGCTTAACCGAGCACAGAAATTATCCACACTAGGCACCAAAATAAGACCTTCCATATCTACCTGTTAGTATGAGGTGCGGCAAAGCTTTCCCTAAAAGCTAATGGCAAGACTTTTGCTAGTAAGATAATGGCAGTTAACGATGCTCCGTTGGAGCATAAGGGACAATTACGCATACGTATGGGTTCTTTGAAGGCAGGAACATTCTCTTATATATTTTCATATTCCCAACACCTCATCCAGTACCTTGCATATTTTGAGGCCTCAATAAATATTTACTGACTGTGTAGAGACTATCAGGGCATATCTCAGTGAACAATGGTACTTGAACCAGAGCCACGTTCTCAGCAGCAGAAAATAATAAGCAAGCAGATCCATCAGCAGACTCATTAGAATGGGCTCAGGACCAAAAATATTAGCATCCTCTGGAGGTGGTGACGCCCTTGATTATCTCTCTCATCTCAGGAACTCCTATCCTCACCCTGTTCAACTCGTTACACCTAACCATCTTGCTACTGTTTTTAGACCTTTACAATGTATTAAATGCAACTTTCCTGAACACAAAGAGCCCATTTGAGTTCCTTTTATCAGTAGAGGAAAAAATTCTGAGTTATCATTAGTCTCTCTAACTCTGGAGGAATTCTGAATCCTAAAACCTATTGTCTGGAATGCTGATGGTCCCACCGCATCAGGCCCGATTCCTACTTTCTCCTCATTCTGCACGCTCTCCCTAGGCAATCTCATGCCACCCATAATTTCTATACCAGGAGCTCCAGATCTTTAGATGTGATTTGGATTGCTTTTTGAATTCCAAATCCTCACAGATAGCCAATTGCCTATGGAACACCTGTACCTGGATGTACCGGATAGCTACCTTAAACATATCAAATTAAAGGTCAAATTCAGGAGCTCTGGTTTAAGATGGCAGATTGAGCACATTCATTTACCTTTTTTCCAAAAAACACATTAAAATCACACTAAAGGTAGGAATGTCCCCAAACAACCCTGCCCAACAGAAAGAGTGGGAGAAAAGCTACTAGAGGAGTGGAGATTCCAACACAGTTCTGGAAGTGGGAAGACGGGTGCAGAGGGGTGACTGATGATCCGAGCTGAGGAAGCTGTAGCCAGTGTCCCTGAGGAGTGTGACTACAGCCAAAAAGGGAGCCAATCTGCCCAGAGTTAATTCAGAAGTGGCCTCAATTGGGGACTGCAAGTCCTGCAGGAGGCAAGAATGAGAAACAAGCACACAACCAGCAAGAGCCCTTCAGCACCTTCAGAAATGTTCACAATGACGTTGCATCCATAAAACAAGAACGGAATAAAAGACATGAATGCCACAACCTCATGTTTCTTCTCAACTGCTTCTGTCCCTGCGCCTCCTGTCGCAGAGAAGGCTTCCACATCCACCTGGTTTCCTGAGCCAGAGAGTTGAAAGTGATCCTTGATTCCTGCCTTCTTCCCATGCCTCCTTCAGTAAACTGAGCATTGATGCTGTCTCCTAAATATCTCCTTTGTGTTTCCCCTCACCTCTCCTGTCTCACAGCCACTGCCTTTTACAGACCTTTAGTATGTCTTTCCTGGGCTCCAGTGATACCTTTATCCCTGTTCTCTCTACCTCTTGTGCGAAGCCTTCTCCAGGATTACGTCGTTCCCAGTCAGCCCTGCATCTAGCACACCTGTCCACCAGCACGTGCTCCATCATTTGGGTTGAGTAATGCCCAACCACCTGTGCAACCCCCAATTTGCACTACTCCATACTTTGTTCTTTATACCCCAGCAATATGGACTTACTTTCAGTTCTTCGTCAAAACATGGCCCCTTTTTAAAACATGTGCTCTGCTCCCTGCCTGGGACCTCTGTTCTCTTTGTTGTCATGGAAACTCCCTTCAGGCTTAGCTCAAGTGTCTTCTTCCCTGAGAAAGTCCCCTACCTCCCCTGAACTGTCATGGGTACCCAGTCGTTACATGCCCTGTGCAGATGTCATTTATAATACCTTATCTGCAGCAAGTTTGTGTTTTCTGCCCCCCCAGACCAGACTGTAGGGTCTTTGAGAGCAGGAACCAATCCTTTGAGTTTTGTATCCCTTGTACACATGCCACATAGACGAGCGATTATAATCATAGAATTCTATATTTTGCGGCAAGGAAACTCAGGAAATGGTCCATATGGTCCCTGTCCTTGGGCCAATGAAGTACTACCGTTCCCATTTTATTAGTTGAGGCAGCTGAAACACAGAGAAGTGACTTATTGAAAGTTGCAATGGTGGAGTATACAGGCTTGTACGTGCTGTGGGGGCAGAGGCAGGGAGGGGAGAAAGTCGCCATCATAACTAAAATCCTGGTTTCCTGCCTTCTCACTCAATGCTCCACTCACACAATAACACCTCTTACCAGTCGTCAGTTACTAAAGAAATTCACCTTGGAAAAAAATAAAGGAAATATAAATGACAACAAAAAAATATATTGCCCAAGCCAGAATGGTAAGCACCCGTTGTTTCAAGCCAGAATGGTAATCACCCGTTGAGATTGTAGAACCATTTATTCATTAGGAACTACATCCCACACATAATTTTCTGTTAAAACAAACTAACAAGCAAATGCTTCCATAGGTTACCACATTCAGTTCTTCCCGTATCCTCTTATTGCAACTTCTGGCACATACGCCAAATGTGGCAAATGCACAAGATGCTGTTAGCACGCTGACTGGCCAGAGACATTTTGGTCCCTACCCCAGCAGTCTCCAATAGCCCACCATTGCCATACCCAATTCTTGAGAATTTGCAAGTTTTCTTCACTTCAGAAAAGATCTGTGTCTTCTGTTTCTTTTATAGCTCCCTTGGTACTTTATCCTGGTACTCTATCAATGATCATAGCAGGTACCCAAGGGATAACTTGTTGACTTGATAAAGAAGAAGGGAATGGCAGAACATGCAGTGGCTTTTTACACTGGCTTACCCATTTCCCACCCTTTGACGTTGTTATTTGCTAGCTCCTGCTTAGCCTACTTATAGCCTGAATCTACGTCGAAATTTTTGCAGATGAGCTGCATTGAGAACATACATTTTTAAACTATCAAATCCTGGGTTTTCAACCAGGTAGAGCCATTCAGCTGGCCCTAGTTTCACTGGGTTAGCACAGTTATAGAAACTGGAGCAAATCTAATCAACTGGATTGTGAGTCCCGAATCTGGTTGGCCAAGGGTGTAGACAGATGTTACTTAGTCCTTTTAGAACCACAATTCAAATGATGTAGATTTCCTAGATTCTTCCCTCCACTGTCTTCCCTTTAAATACTTTCTCCCTGATCAATCTTACCCACTTAGCATCATGGTAACCAATATGTTAATGACTCCCAAATCTACAATTCTAAAACCAACCTCTCCTAAGAGCTAAGGCCCCAATTTCTAAGGGCCTCCCACATAATCCTGCAGGGATAACCTGATACCACCTTAAAAATAAGATGTCTAAAATAAAACTGAGTACTTTACCCAAACCCATTTCTCTGTCTGTTAAAGATACCATCATCCTCCCAAACACAATGGCCCAGAAGCCCAGTCATAATTTAAACTCCTCTGTCCTCTTTACTGTCCCCCTTGGGGTTAGCTGAGATGGCTCCTCCACTCACAAGGAGTGTGGCTGTGGCCATGCCTATGATATCTTCCCTTACTCCCAACCATGATTTTCATGGGGTCTGCCCAAAACAGTACCTCACTGACAGGTCCAGTGACTGGTCCAAGGCATGGCTCCAGCCCATGAATCAGTATTTATCTCTGAAAACCTTCCATTCTTCTTGAGTCTCACAGCTAAAAGAACATGACGCCTTAACCAACTATGACCATGACCTTCAAGCATGGAGAGAGTCTTTCTGTAGCAGGAAAGTACAAAGGCCACATTCAAAAAGAGGATATGGAGGAAGAATGACATCTGAGGCCCTGAGGCCAATGGTCTTTACCTGGTTTATCTTTTCCTTTCCCAAATTTACGTTAGTCATCTCACTTTGTAAATACATTTTCCTTTTTTCTTTTTACATGAATCAAGTTGGGTTTCCATCATTTACAAAGTCTTAACTTAAGCTTTTTCTTTTCATCACATGCTTCCCCTTCTCCTGGACAGATAGGAAAAGATTTAATCAGTTGCCAAGTCCTGTGGATTCTACCTGGTAAACATCTTTCATATGTATCCCACCTGTTTCACCTAACCCAGGCCCTGCGGTACAGTGGTGGCTTCCCTGCTGTATTCCTCAACTCTAGTCCTACATCCTCTAAACATCCTCCAACTGCTGTGAAAAAACTTCCAAAGCTCCGACAACTTCAGTAACCTTCAGTGGCTTCAGTAATCTCTTCAGTCACCTTCAGTGACTCCCTAGGACTCGCAGAATAAAAATACCTCAAATACCTTTTTTGTTTCTGCTTCATCTCTTCCAATATATCCTTCAGCCAAACACGACCACTCACCTATCACTAGATATTTCCTGAACTTTCCTGCCTCTATACTTGCAATTTCCTCCTCATCTATCAGAGATACAAATCCCACCTATTTTTAAAATGTCACTTTCTTCATAAACCCTAAAATCTCTCAAACAGCAGCAAACTACATTTTCTTTGCTTCTACAGCACTGATGCCTCTACCAAAGCACTTTGCTTTATGCTATAGTTATTTTTATACATCTTATTTTCCTTGTAGGCTCTAAAGTTCCTTGAGGACATGAACTCTTCTGTGTTAACCATTAGTACCACACATTACCTAGCAAGTTTTCACCAAACACCTATTAAATTGATGTGGATCTGACGTGTAGATTTGGGAAAAGAGTTTGTTTCTCCTCAAATCATTTCAAATTTTAATTCAGTGTTGGAATTATTGTTTCCTATGGAATCTCTAAGATTTTCTCTCTCTCTCTTTTTTTTTAATGGGGCCTTTGATTCACAAAGTGAATCAAAGTGCTTGGGCCTGAGTCAGTGACGATCAGGCTTAGTTGAAACTCAATAATATCTGCTGGGCTGCTGAAGCTATAGAAACTCTGCACCAGCTATGCAAAGCCAAAAATGCACGTGGGTTGCTTTGCTCAACGGGCAGAACTCAAGACTGTTGTCATAGCTCTGGCCAATAATTTTTTTGATGAAGATTGTTAGATTTTTACTGACCCTTTGGCAGTTGCAAATGGCCTAACCAATCTGCCATTTGGAAAACCAAAGATTCACAAATTAAAGATAGCTTCTCTGGGGCCATGAAGAGTGGAGACAAATTGCAGCTGCTGATCAAGCCATGGGGGTCACTCCTGTAGACACCCACAGTACAGGCCTCTTTCCTGATAAGACAAGCTGGAATCAAGCTGCTGTTCCAGGTTGCCACCATTTCTGGATCCATTGTTTTACCTGACGTGGCAGCACATCTATCGTCATAGATTAGGCACAAAGTAAAGGACACTGGGTTTCTTATAAGGAGGCTGCCACTCAGGGATTCCAGAGATTTATTAGGAAAATCCACACTATTTTTTATTCTACCATTCTCATGGATTTTCTCTGTAAGAAAAGTCCGGTTTAAAACAAATTCTGTAAGGTAATTGAATGTCTGAATCTATCCCATTAAGAAAAAACATCCTCCTGTCTCCCTCCCTTTCTTCCTTCTTTCTTCCTTTTCCTCCTTCCTGCCTTCATTCCTCTTTCCTGTCTTTCTTTCTGAGACCATCAAAATGCAAGCTATGGCTCAGGTGTCACTGTAGCTGCCAAACCAAAGTCAGCTTTTTGCAACCCCTCTGCCATGTCAGCAGTTCACCTCCTTCTCTCTGATGTACGCAGACTACACCTGAACCAGTGTGAGTCATGTTATTTGTATGACATTAAAACAGGGCATTTGATAACATCCATTCCCTTTCTCTGATCCAAATCATGAATGGAGCTCCTCTTTCTTCCCCTAGTCACCAGCTTTGGAATATTCACAGTCTGTGACAGTACAAAGAAATGCATTTTGAACTCTAAGCAGTCTATAGTTAAAGTGAGGAAGCCACAAGGGGAGAAAACACAGAGCGGACCCCTAATAATAATGACTTTTCTGAAGTGGGAGTGAGCTATGCAAGACGGAAGAGAAGAGTGAGAACGAATGACTGAGAGCAATGAAAGTTTACAAAGAAACCCAAGAAAGCTAAATCTCTGCTTATGGATGAAAAGGAAGTGAATAAATAGTCTTGTGCCCTTCACGTACCAGGTACTCAATAGCCATTTATTTAAGAATTTTGACAATGCTTAAAGGATAGGGCGTGCATTCTTAGAATGGAGAATCAATTAGAAAAAAACTATTTCTCTCAGAGAGCCATGGTAATTTTAAGGCTATGGAATGACTTATTTAAATGGTTTGACTGGAACTTAATCAAAGTCTCTTAAGTCCCTGTTTGCACGTAATTCTGTACAAACTGAGTTTGAGATGGTCTTTGATTCTAGACATTTATAGTCTGGGTCTATATCGAAATTTTTACAGATGAGCTTCACTGAGAGCATGCATTTTTAAACTACTTAATCCTGTTTTTTCAACCAGGTAGAGCCGCTCATCCAGCCCCAGTTTTGCTAGGTAAGCACAGTTAATAAGAACTGGAGAAAACCTGATCAACTGGATTATGAGTCCTGAACCTGTTGGCCATGGGCAGTAGACAGATGTTATTGGTGCAGAGTCAAAGAGAATATAGGCAACTGATCCAACAGAGAAGCAAAGAAGTGGGATACTAAAGTGAAAATTGCATCAGATTTGTGGTCAAAACAATCACAAAATCATGAGGGTGGAAGATAGGACCACTTGGTGAGTTTGCTGGAGGGGGTCAGAGAGGATGGATAAGTCACAGAATGGGGGGAGAAGGCAGAGAGCCAAGGTGGCACAAAGCAAAGACTCGTGTCTTGCTATTGAAAGATTCCATTACTGGGCCACAGGAGGTGGTGGCAGGTTAAAAATAGGTGGTAGACAGCACCATTTTCGTTGCAGTCATAAGATATGTGATGAAGAGCAAGGTAAGTATTTCAATGAAAACAAAGAGAACATGAAGTTCATGGTCTTGTAATGGGGAGAAATTGACTTCGTATTTAAGGGGGGTTGGCTGGGTTTAGAATGTATCATCCATATGTCCTGAAGAGCAATATGTATTTTTGCTTACTCTTCATCCAATCCACTTCTTAAGTTCTGTAAATTCTACTTCCAAAGTAGAATTTGCCTGGATCCATCCACTTCTATTGGTTCCCACTGCTAATGCTCTGTTCTAGGTTACTAAGATCTCTTCTCTATACTACTGCAGCAGTCACCTAAATTTCTCTCCACTTCTATTCTTGTCTCTCTCTGATTTATTTTCCGTATAGGTATAAGAAAGAACTTATTAAAATGGCAATCAGACATTTTCTGATGTTTGGGACAGTCTCCTTAAAGTCCTTCAATGGCTCCCCATTTCACTTAGAATAAATTATAATGATAAAAACAGCATATGCACAGCAAATTCAGTATGCCAGGCACTATACTATGAGCATTACACATATTAATTTATGTAGTGTTCAACCCTGTAAGGAAGGTACTGTTATCATAACATATATTTATCAGATGAGGTATATTTATCAGAGAGGCACTGAAAGGGAATTTGTCCAAGAAGTCTGTCTTATCCTGGGTTTCCAAGAAAGCAGAGCCTGCAGTAAACACCTTGTACCACTGCCCTGTTGAGGGTGCAATGTCAGGCATGTAGCCGTGAGTCAGGCAAGGAGAGACAACCAGTATCAAGGTGAGACCACCTCTGGTATCAAGTACAACTGAGTGCTTGATCTTGCCTCACTATCTCTACATCAGGACACTCCATCTGGTGGAGATGGGGCAGGATTTAGTCACTGGCATCTCCCTCTCTCTCTCTTTGGTCAGAGGTTTACCCCATGGGGCCTTAGTCCGCTGGTACTTGTGTCCACAGACAAGTCTTTGCACCAGTAGGAATGTACCTGGGCAAAAGATGACAGGTGTGACAGGGCATAAGGCAAGCTCTTACCAGGTTGGTCTATGTGAATTCCATCAGAATCCAGACAGCTGCCTGTCACACTGGCAGCTGGGGCAGAATGAGTAGCCAAAGACCCTCGAGATATGTGAGGCCGGAGGGTCAGAAGTAGGGCACAAGTGGCTGATGCACACAGATAGTGAGTAGTAGAGATGGGACACAGCACTGGCAGCCTGGCCTCAAAGCCCATCCATTTAATTGCTAATATACTGCCTTGCCTGGTAAGACCCAAACCCTACACTGTGTCCAACAACACCCTGCACAGTCTGGCCCCTGCCATCTGCCGACTCCATATTGCACCATTCTTTTTCTCACTCACTAAGCTCCAGGCAAACTGTTCTTTCAGTTCCTAAACTACCCTCCATCCTTTCCTGCTGCAGGGCCTTAACACATGTTAGTCTTTCTGTGGAGATGTTTTTTCTTCCTCTTCTGCATGGCAAGCACTTCCTTATCTTTTAGTCCCAGTCTAAGTGTCACCTTCTCAGAGAGGCCCTCCTGACCACTCTATAAAAGAGGATTTCCTCTTGTAATCCTCTTCCTCAACTGCACGTGTATTTCTTTTACAATACTGATCATAGCTCAAAGTCATTTTATTAATTTCTTTGGTAACTTCCTTGTTGTCGGTCTCTCCACTAGAATATAAGCCTCTTGAGACAAGGGCAATGTCTGCCTCCATTCACCATTATATTCTCAGCACAGAGCACAGTGCCTGACCCAAGGAGATGCTTGGTAAATATTTGTAGAATGAATGAATAAAGGGCTCTTGAATGAGAAACAGATTTTAAGGTGGCATTGTCCATACCAGTGTCTGAAGTAAAAACACCGTGGAGTTACTGAATGGACGAATAGGAGGCACTATAGGTGAAGGTAACACACTGGAAGGAAAGAGATGAATGACGTGGCTCCCTCAAATTTCCTTCCAGCTCTAGGATTCCTTGAACTATGGAGGATATCTTTAAGGAGGTGCAAAAGAAACAGGAAGGAAGGAAAAGTAGGAATTCCTTAGGAAGTTCAAAAGAGGAACTGTCAAGAATCCGGCACATTGTATGACAAACAGAAAGTTATTTAAAGCAGGGTTTTGAAACTATGAATCTGTAAATGGTTTACAAAGATCCAGAAACCCCCATAAGATTTTATATAAAAACATGTCTATATATGCATACACAATTTTCTAGGCAATAGTTTCTGTCATAAAACTCGTGACCTTTACTTAGTTAGGAAACACCGATTGCAGCAACATCTAGATAAATGAGACTCACTTCCTCAGTTTTCAAATGAAGACATCAAAACTCAAAGGCATTATGAGACCTGCTAAATTCAAGCAAAATCAATTAGGTGACATGAAGGCTCAGGATTCACATCTCTGGATTCCCGTTCCAGCGTTCTTTGTTGCACCACAATGCCTTCCTGAAACTAAGTCATGAAATGCTATGTGAAGAAAAAAGAAAAGTTTAATTTCTTGGAAAAAAAGAAGAGAAAATCCAAACTGGTTACAAAGGTAAATGCAATAGAATCACAAGGCTAGAGGAGCCTCAAGAGTCCATTGAACAGTTCCCTGATTTCAAGTGAAACTCCTGTAAATGTCCTGGAATGCTTATTTGTCAAGACGGTTAAGGAATATGAAAGAAGGATCAAAATAATTATTTAGCCACTTAACTTAGAAGCAAAAAGCTAGATGATCTTTATTTCATAAACATAAACATGAATAAGTTGTTCCTCAGTATCCATGATTGGTTCCAAGATCCCCTGAGATACTAAAATCCATGTATGCTCAAGCCCCTTATGTAAAATGCCATAGTATTTGCATATAACCTACACACATCCTCTGATATACTTGTTTAAAATCATCTCTAGATTACTTATAATACCTATCACAAAGCCAATACATCACTACCTTTGCGTAGTACTCAGCATGCAGCAAATTCAAGTTTCGTGTTTTGGAATTTTGTGAAATTTTTTTTCTGAATATTTTCCAGTTGGTTGAATTCATGGATACAGAATCCGTGGATATGGAGGGCCAATTGTATAAAGCTAAGTTGCCCACAAAAAAGAATTTTAAAATAAAAGCATAAACTGACAACCTATCAAAGTCCAATGCTCAGCTATGATGCAAAGCAAAAATAGAAACATGGTATGTTTTTCATAATTGCTAAAACAGCAAAATGTGCTGAACATTTAATTATCTTTCACAATGTAAGTTTAAGGATAAATTAAGTAAATGAAATCCACAATCTCTAGTCCTCATTTTAGGCATTTAATCAACTTTTTTTCAGAGAACATCAACTATTAGGATATCTGAGTTCAAATTCTTATGTCTGCCACTAATTCCTAAACTTGGACGAGTTAATTTCTCTAGTTCTCAGCTTCTTCCATTTTCACAGTGGAAAAATGTTGATCTTGAACAGTGTCCTTCAAACTGTTTTTATTGTTTTTCATTTTTTAAATTTAATTTTTTTAATTACCATACACACAGTAAGACATATATTTTATATTATCTGCATGCATAAACATATATGCTTATAATTGAAGTAAAAGTTTCATAAGACAATACTGATGCTTTATAAATTCAGTGCACTCTGATATTTTCTATTCTACTAGACTGTGTCCTGTTGGGTTTTTTTTTTTTAATGCAGGTCATGACTTATTAAATTGATCTCATGACCTACACATGGGTCACAACCTACAATTTAAAAGACATTACAAAAAACATTAAGATCACTTGTAGCTTTCATATTCTACTAATAAACGTTCTACAAGAACCACAAGTCAATAGTACAATCAATTCACTTGAATTTCTATTTTCTCCCTTCCTATGCCGAAGGTGAAAATGGGCAGTGATGGAGATTTACAGGTAGAGAAACGGAAAATCAGAGCTTTGAGCATCCATGAAAGGAAATTCTGCCAGTAAATCATTTAACATTTACCATAGAAAAAAAGACAGGACATCCACAACTAAATGGGAACGTTTTCGCTGACATTTTTTTTAACCTGCCTATGAACCATTTGAGATTTCAGAGCTTCCAAAGAGAAGGTAAATGGCCAGTGTTGGAGGGTGGTCTTGACCCTAGACCTTCACTGATGCAAACCTCGGTCCACAGAAAAACACCCAATACACCTGTGATAATGACCTCCTGAGCCAGGTCACATGCTCCACTGCTAGATCACTCCTTAGAAATCCCCAATCTGACCATTACCCGTCTGCTACAAATACTTCAGCGCTTTCTCTGCCTCTCCAGGGTAAAGTACAAACTCTTCAGCATGGCACACAAACCATTCCCAATCCAGTTGCACCCTCCGCTGTTCCCCCAGCACCATCCACGACCTGCTTGCACACACACCACCAGTTACATACGGTCCTTGGCATTCTCCAAACACCCCTTCTGATGCATCCGGGATTTTGTTTCAGCTCTTCTCTTTTTCTAGAATACTTCCTCTCTGCCTACCTCTTCTAGATCTTCAGGTATCTTTTTTCTATCATTCACACCTGGTCTGTGCACCTCTAACACTGTGCTTACCGCAATCACATGCTAACAAAAGGTATCACAACACATCATATCTGTTCACCTGCCCCACTAGACCAAGGGTTCTTTGAGAGCAGGGATCGAGTCCATCCTATTCAAGGTGAACAGTTTCCAATACATAGCAAAATTCATTAAATATTTGTTAACTGAATGAGAATCAGAGGATTCTACTATATTCTACTTGCCTCAGCTGCTGTGGGTTATGGGGAGCTCGAACGTCAGCTACCGTGCTTGGCAGCGAAGTGTGATCAGATTAAATAGATTAATTCTCTACCCTCCTGACGAAACTTTAGCAAAATCTTCACAAAAAAATAAAATGTGAATCTTCACTGGTTAAAGAAAAGAAAAATGATAATGATTCAGCAGAATGGAAACATAAGCCCCTGGCAGCCACCAAGGAGAATGTCATCCTCTGAAAATGGCCCCTCCAAAAAAGTTTGAAATTAAAAGAGAAAACAACTCAGAAAACAGAAAACCACAGTGGATAATTAACAGATTTTAGGAAATTTCATATTTTAACCACATCCCCTTTATTAGAGGAAAACAGAGGTAAATAGGGCTAATAGTAAAAATTGTATGTGTGAAAGAAAGAAAAGCATGTCTAAAACTCATAGCTGTATTTCTACTTTGGCTACTAAAAGAGTAGAATTTCTCTAAAACAATGAATCACTGGTGTGACGAGCAAGTAACATGAGATCAGGATAATTCATTTTTAAAATATCGTCAATAAAACAAGAAATGGTCACTTTAATCCAATAAGGGATAGTGATAGGAGGAACAAGATAATGAATACTAACCCCAAGGGGGGAAAATGAAATATCACATCTTAGAAAATGAACAGAGGCTAGTCCAGTGAAAGCCCAAAATAAGGAGGAGATAAAACAAAACATGATTCCAGAATGGCCAAGCAGACCCTTTGGCATTGAAGTCATTTCAGATTTGGTGTCTTAACAGGAAATACAAATGGACAGCCAGGAAGTGAGGAACATGCTTCCATTAAATGCTGATAAAAAGCAGATGAGAAAATACAAAGAACTGGGGCCATAGTTTTAACCTCCTTGTCTGTATGAAATATGGGATATCTCAATTAGATAATGATTTCTCTGCATTTCCTAGAGAACAAAGGAACTGAATAAAAGTAAATGTGTTTGTGGGTTATCAGAAAAAATAAAGAAGCCTGATTGCAAAGTATTTCCCAGTGAGTCAAAGTCTGGTCTACGGTGAACTATTTGAAGAAAATGTCTGTGAGCACATGAAGAAATGCAACCAGTAAAATAATATTATTCCTTGAGCGCAAGTCAAGATAATGATGTGATTATGTTTTCATCATTGCTGGGATTTTGTCCTAAAAATTACTGATGATTATCAGTTGGTGGAAAAACTGTGATTTTTTAAAAAAATTTTTCTTTTACTTACATTTATATTATCAAAAGTTTTTACAATGAACATGTATTATTATTGGAAGGAAATAAAATTCCCTTTCCACTCTTCTTTCTCCAAAAAGAAAAATTCTGAGTAGGATAACATCCAAAAATTTGGTTTATTTGATCTGGTGTGGCAGAAATATGAAAAATATGATCCCATCGATTCAAATGACTACCCAGATGATTGCTAGGAAATTAGACTATTCAGAAGAGGATCAAATCCAGACTTTCAGAAGTGGAAACTGGAGGACTCGGTTCCAGTGGTAGTAGGGTCTTTAATAACCTCTTCTCCCTGGGCGGAGGAGGACTTTGCGCTGTTGTTGCTGTTACTTTGCAGTAAGTGAGCAAGCATGGTTGGGGGACTTTTATTTTAATCGACTTAGTCATTGACTATGTCATTACCAAGTCCTTGATTGAAAGGAACAGAAACTAACTCAGCTAGCTCAGATTTTTTGAAAGGAGGTTTATTTTTAAGGACACAAGAACCATAAAAATATTTAGTCCAACCCTATGGGAGCTGTGGATGGGAACTGGTAAGCCACTGGGCTGGGGGTCACGCTCCATAAGTCCTGGGAGCTACACGGCCTCTCTCCTCTGCTCTTTCTGAATATCTGGCCCATTCTTACCTCTGCAGACCAGATCCCTTCACTGATGCAAAATTTCTCCACTCTCCTGTGATCTGGGTCTGCATGTGGCTTTTTGTATGTCACAAAACTGTCCCCAGGCATGATGCCACATGACAGAGCTCCCCACAGCTAACATAAACGTTCAGACGGTCGATTCCACGTTGGTTCCAAGAGAAGAGGCTGATTGTCTCAGCGTGGGTGAGGTGTACAGATCTGCCCTGCAGAGGGACTGGGATACATTTACATCAGTGGCCACCCATGCTCAGCCCTTCAGCAGAGGCTTGCGGGGGGTAAGTTCCAGAGAAAGGGAGTTTGTGCCAACAAGCATTCAAAATATATTTATTATGTTTTATTTTTTATTTATTTATTTTTAAGAGATAGAGTCTTTCTCTGTTGCCCAGGCTGGAGTACAGTGGCATGATCGTAGCTCACTATAATCTCAAACTCCCAGGCTCCAGTGATCTTCCTATCTCAGCCTTCAGAGTACTGTGCCTACCGTACCCAGCTAATTTTTTTTTTTTTTTTTTTTTAGAGATGGGGTCTCACATGTTGCCCAGGCTGGTCTCGAACTCCTGGCTTCAAGCAATCTGTCTGCCTCAGACTCCCAAAGTGCTGGGATTATAAGCATGAACCACCACGCCCAGTTATTTATTACACTTTATTAAACATCTTTGGATGAATCTGCGTTCCTTCTACTCATTCAAGTCTCATTCCCACCGCAGCCTGCTCTTTCCTGGCTGAAGCAGAAAGCAACTAATTCGCAATAAAGTGCTTATGGCTGATGAAGTGACTTTATAGCAAACCCCTCGTCCTCTTAGGGATTGACTTACTTTACTTTTCTCTAAAGACACAGAATTTGGATTGTTTTTTAGTGTAACTTTCTAGTATAGAAATTGTTTTCTAGTATAACTTTCTAAATCTCAAAGATTAAAGTTGAAAATCACCTCGACAAGGCTATTTTCATTTTTAAAGAGAATTCTAAATAATAATAGTTAACGTACATTTAGTGCTTACTATATGTCAGGCACTTTTTTAAGAGCTTCACATATGATAATTTGTAATCCTTACAACAACCCCAGCAAGAGTGTTAATTAGGATAATACTAACAGTGACAACAAATAAATGCTGAAAATATTGATATATACCTTAAACAAAATCCAGGCTTATTTCTTGTTCACATCGCAGGCCGGGTAGGTATTTCTGGTCTGTGTGTGGCTATTCTCCACTTGGTGATTCAAGAACCCAGGCTCTTTTTCCCTTGTGTCTCTGCCATCTCCTAAACCTCACTGTCATTTCCTTTTAGCCAGGGAAGAAAAAAGAGAGTGAGGAGAAGTTACCCATATCTTAAAGAGCCTGGCCCAGAAATGACTCACTTTATTTTTTAAATTTTTTTTTAAATTTCAAAATATTAAGGATATACAAAAGATTTCGTTACATGGATACCTTGTATAATGCTTAAGTCAGGGCTGCAGGTGTATGCGTCACCTGAATAGCGTTCGTTGTACCCAATGGATAAGTTTTTGTTTTTTTTTTTGAGACAGAGTCTCACTCTCTTGCCTGGAGCCAGTGCCGTGGCCTAGCTCACAGCAATCTCAAACTCCTGGGCTCCAGCAATCCTACTGTCTCAGCCTCCCAAGTAGCTGGGACTACAGGCATGAGCCACCATGCCCGGCTAATTTTTTCTATATATTTTTAGCTGTCCAATTAATTTCTTTCTATTTTTGGTAGAGAC
>CAUYSK010009792.1:0-28648 GCA_963575035.1 Avahi laniger
GGTACAATTTGCAAGGCAGTTTGTCAATATTTGTCAAATTCTTAAAAAGTCTTTCATCCAGAAATCTCACTTCTAGAAATTTATTCAAAGAAATTAAAAGAACCAGCCTGAGCAAGAGTGAGACCCCACCTCTACCAAAAATAAAAAGAAATTAATTGGACAGCTAAAAATATATATAGAAGAAATTAGCCGGGCATGGTGGTGCATGCCTGTAGTCCCAGCTACTCGGGAGGCTGAGGCAGTAGGATTGCTTGAGACCAGGAGTTTGAGGTTGCTGTGAGCTAGGCTGACGCCATGGCACTCGCCCCAGGCAAGAGAGTGAGACACTGTCTCAAAAAAAATAAGTTAGCTGTAACAGATAAATCTCTGAGTGCTTATAGTGGGAGAAATAAGGCCTTTGTGAACAAGATTGCACATGTTAGGAGTGCAAGACCATGTCTATTTTGTCATCAGTGGTTGAATATAGTGGAAGTTTGATAAACATTTACTGAATAACTGGAAAGAGATCAAGCATCAAAGTTTAAGGCAGGTAAGGAAAATCAGTTCTTGGTGGTGGTAACAAGGCATGCTTTATGACTCAGGCTAGCTGTCTTTAACAAAGCCCACATCAAACACTCTACTATATATTTAATATAGACCTTTTTTCCCCCCAGAAACAAGGTCCTGCTCTGTTGCCCAGGCTGGGGGGCAGTGGCACAATCATAGCTCACTGCACTCTCCAATTTTGAGTGATCCTCCTGCCTCAGTCTCTAGAGTAGCTAGGACTACAGGCATGTGCCACCCTATCTGGCTGATTTTTAAATATTTTTGTAGAGACAGGTCTTTCTATGTTGCTCAGGCTGGTCTAGAACTCCTGGCATAAAGAGATCTCCCCACCAAAGCCTCCCAAAGTGCAGGGATTACAGGCACGAGCCACTGTGCATGGCCTCAAAACTCCACTCTTAACTAAATTTGGTGGTTTCTTGAGAATTAGTGAGGATACATAAAAATTCAATTAATTTTTTTCTCTTTGTTACTGAACCAAGTAGGTGAAACAATGGTCTAAAGACATTGGACATCAAGCATGAAGGTCAGTAATCCTCGAGACACAGAAAACAAATAAGGTGAACCCTCTGATTACCCCAGTTTATTGCCTGGAGGTTTCCAGCCTGTGGCCCAGGGAAGGGGAATTAAGGCAGAGACTGTCAAACTCCCTGAGTTAAGGAGCTGCTGACAGATGTAAAAACCAAGGTAGCTACAGTTCATATGGCAGAGTACTGAAGAAAAGAAAAGAGGGCTGCACAGAGAGAAAACACTGAAAATCTACGGAGAGTCCCCCTTTAGCATTCACCCGGAACTGCGCATGTGTGTAAAGAGACTACCAGAGATTGGAGACAGAACTACTGACAAGATTAGTGGGAACAATCTCTGAAGCTAACATGGGCCAGGAATAGTGCCTATTCCAACCCGCCAAAGAAGAAAACCTCATAATTCACAGGACATGGAGTATTCAAAAGGAATTTGTCACAGTAATCGGGGAAAAATAAGCATTAAGATAAACCTTTCTCTGCCTACAGAGGCTTAAAAGCAAGACCTGGAAGAACCAAACTGTTCCTAAGAAACTTAACCATGTCCCAAAACAAAGCTAACAAAAACTTAATGGAATATAAAAATATCTAGCACCAAGGTAAAATTCACAATGTCTGGCATTTAGTTAAAAATTACTAGGTATGCAAAAAAAAAAAAAACCACGAATAAAACAATAAAACAGAACATGTAATACATAATAAAATAACTCAATTTGAACCAACCAAGAAATGACAAAATGATAGAATTAATAGACAAGGATATTAAACAGTTATTGAAATTATATTTCGCATGTTCAAGAAGAACAAAGTTTGAGAATGTTAAGTAGAGATTTGGAAGATACAAAAAAGATCCAGGCCAGGTTTGGTGGCTCATGTCTGTGATCTTAGCACTCTGGGAGGCCGAGGCAGGCGGATTGTTTGAGCTCAGGAGTTCGAGACCAGCCTGAGCAAGAGCGAGACCTTGCCTCTACTAAAATTAGAAAGAAATTAATCGGCCAACTAAAAATATATATAGAAAAAATTAGCCAGGCATGGTGGTGCGTGCCTATAGTCCCAGCTACTCGGGAGGCTGAGGCAGGAGGATTGCTTGAGCCCAGAAGTTTGAGGTTGCTGTGAGCTAGGATGACACCACGGCACTCTAGCCTGGGCAACAGAGTGAGACTCTGCCTCAAAAACAAAAACAAAAAAGATCCAAATTGAACTTCTGGAAATGGGAACTTCAATATCTGAGATAAAAAACACTGGATTGGATTAATAGCAGATTATACATCAGAGAAGAAAAGATTAGTGGACTTGACATAATAAGAGAAATTATGCAAAAGGAAAGGCAGAAAAGACCAAAAAAAAGAAATAGAACTTCGTTTGTTCTATTGTATGACAACTCTAAGCAGCCTAATATGTGCTAACTGTAGTTCCCAAAGGAAGGGAAAAGGACAGCATTAAAAAAATTAATAAATAAAAAAATTCTAAATTTGATGAACTCACGTATACAATAAGTTCAACAAAATCCAAGCATAGGACACATGAAGAAAACTAGAGCAAGCACATCATAAAATCAAATTGCTTAAAGCCAGAGACAAAAGGAAAATCTTAAAAGCAGCTAAAGAAATAAACATTACCTAGAGAGGAACAAATACAAGGATGACAGCAATTATCTTGGCAGAAACAACGCAAACTAGAAGAGAGTGGAGCAACATCTTTCAAGTACTGAAAAAGAGAGAGAGAAAAGTCAACCTCAAATCCTTTACCCAGGGAAAATGGTTTTCCAAAAACAAACAAAGGTAAGCCCAGCAAATCCATTCTCAGGTATATACTTAACAGAACTGAAAACAGGTACTCAAACATTTGCTTATATTTGCATGTTCACAGCAGCACTATTCACAAAAGCCAGAAGGTGGAAACAATCCCTCCCCCTCAAAGGATGAATGACTAAATAAATTAAGGTAAATACATACAACATAATATTACTCAGCCATAAAAAAGAATGAAGTACTGGATACATGCTACAATGTGAACGAACACTGAAAACATTATGCTCAGTGAAAGAAACCAGACATAAAAGGTTCTATACTGTATGACTTGATTCATATGAAATATATCCAGAATAGGTAAATCCATAGAATTAAAGTGAGCTGGCGGTTGTCAGAGGCTGGGGGAAAAGAGGAGTGGGGATTAACTGCTTAATGGGTACAAAGTTTATTCTGGAGTGATGAAAATGTTTTAGAACTAGGTAGAGATGGTGGTTATACATAGCACATGAATGAATATTAAATGGTTCACTCTAAAATGTTTAATTTTATGTAATGTGAATTCCACTTCAAAAAAAAATAATAAAAAACCAAAGGTAAAGCACAAGAAACATAAGAAAAAACCAGATAAAGTGGACTTTATCAAAATTAAAAAATGTATCTATCTCAAGGTTTCAGCAAAAATAAAAAAATAGTTAAAAAACTTTTGTGCAAACAAGAAGGTGAAAGACGACCCACAGAATGGGAGAAAACATTCTCAAATCATATATCTGATAAAGGTGTCCAGTATCCAGAATATTTAAGAACTTTTATAACTCAGCGACAATAAGACAAACAACCCAATTCAAAAGCGGGCAAATGACTTGAATAGGCATTTTTCTAAAAAAAGATATGCAGATGAACAATAAGCACCCAAAATGATGTTTAACGTCATCAGTCATTAGGGAATTGCAAATCAAAATCATAAGATACCGCTGTGTATCCACCAGGATAGCTAGAATTAAAAAAATGAAAAATAACAAGAATTGGCAAGGGTGTGGAGAAATTAGAATCTTTGACATGGCTAGTGAAAATATAAAATGGTCTAGTTGCTATGGAAAACAGCTTTGCAGCTTTTCAAAAAGTGAGTCATAGAATTACCACGTGATCTAGAATCATACTCCTTAGAATTATACTTCAACAAGAATTGAAAACAGGTGTTCAAACAAAAACTTTGCAAATGAATCTTCATAGCAGCATTATTCACAATAGACAAAAGCCCATCAACTGATGAATAAATAAAATGTGAAATATCTGTACAATGGAGCATTATTCAGTCAAAAAAAGGCATTAAGCACTGATAGATGGTATAATATCAATGAATCTTGAAAACATTATGCTAAGTGAAAGAAGCCAGAAATAAAAAAGACCACATATTGCATGATTCTATTTACATGAAACATCCAGAATAGGCCAATCCATAGAGAAAGAGAGCACATTAGTGCTTGCTGAGTTGAGGGGAGAGGAGAGAACGGGGAGTGACTGCTTATGGATACAGGGTTTCCTTCTGGGGTGATGAAAATGTTCTTTAACTAGATAGTGGTAATGGATGTACAACATTGTAAACATACCATAAGCCACTAAACTGTGCACTTTAAAATAGTTAAAATGGTGAATTGTATATTATCTGAATTTTACCACAATTAAGAAAAGAATGAATGCTAAAATGCCTACTTCCAGTTACTTTGGCCTTAGTAACATAACTGAGAACTGTATTTTAATCATGATTTTTGTCAAAAATAGAAATGTAAAAACAAACAAAAAAGGTGAAATAATAACTTTTCGCAATATTCACAAACAGAAAAAATTCATTCCCACCACCAAACCTGCTTGGTAAGCATTGTGAAAGTGAAAGTATCAATCAGAAGGAATATGATACTATATTATAATTTGTATCTACACAATGGAATAAAGAGCACCAGGTATGGTAACTATTTAATTAAATATAATACCTTTTCCTAATATTATAATATCTCTTTATAAGACTATCACTGTTTAAATAAATAGCACTGTAGTGTGGGGGTTTATTCATGTATAAACAAAATGTATGACAACAAGAGCACAAAAGCCTGGAGGGGACAAATGGAAGTATACTGAAGTAATGTTCTTATACTATACGTGAAGTAGTAAAATATCATTTGAAACTACATGGTAATAAGATAAAGATATATACTATAAAGCAACCACTGTAATAACAAAGAGGTCTAGACAATAAGTAACAATGAGATACAGTGACATGATAAAAAATATTCAATTAATTCAAAAGAAGTCAAGAAAAGAGGAGAAATGGAACAGAGACTAGATGGGACCAAAAAAAAAAAAATAGCAAGATGATAGACAAACATATGATATCAATAAACACATTACATATAAATGTTCTAAAAAACTTCCAAGTAAGACATTTTGTTAGACAAAAAGTAGAAGGATGAAAAACATATACTTTGCTAACACTAATCAAAAGATGTGAAATTTTTACAATGAAAACTAAAAAATAACAGTATTAAGAGAAATTAAACAAGACTTAAATAAAAGTAAAGATACAGTGTGCTTATGGATCAGAATATTTAATATTAAGATGTCGATTTTCCTCATTTCACCTATGGATTCAATGCAATCACAATCAAAATTACAGTGAGCTTTTTTGGTAGAAATTAAACTGATTATAGAATTCATACAGAAATGCAAAGAATATCCAAAAAGCTTCTAAAATGAACAGACCTGAGGACCAATATTATCTGATTTCAAGAGATTATGAAGCTATAGTAATCAAGATGGTATAGTATTGACATAAAGATAGACAAATAGATAATTGGAACAGAAAAGCATCCAGAAATAGACTCACACATAAATGATTAATTGGCTTTCCACAAAGGCCTTTTCAACAAATGATGCCAGAAATAGTTGGGTTTCAATATGCAAATATATGAGTTTCAGTCTATACAAAAATTAACCACAAAAGGATCAGACTTAAAGCTATGAAACATCTATTATAGAAGAAAACACAGACAAAAACCTTTGTGACCCTGGGTTAGGCAAAGATATTTCAGATACAACGCTAAAAACATAATCCGTAGAAGAACAAAGTAATGAATTAGACTTAAGAAAAATATATCTTCAAAAGACATTGTTAATTCTCTAAGCTGACATTTAGCTCTAGTAAAAATACAAACAAACAAACAAAAAAGGACACTGTTAAGAGATAGAAAGATAAACCACAGAGTGGAAGAAAGCATTTGCAAATCATATATCTCATAAAGGACTTGTATCTAGAAAACACAAATAATGCTCAAAACTTAATAAAAAGAGGACAAATAGTCTGATAGAACAGACAAAAAATGTGAACTGATACATCTTTCAAGAAGATAAACACAGGATATGGAAGTACAACTGAAAAGATGCTCAATATCATCAGTCATTAGGGAGATGCAAATTAAAACCACAATGAGACACCACTAAACACCTATCATAATGGATAAAATTTTAAAAACTGACCACATCAAAGCAAGGATGTAAGAGGAAATAGACACCAATCATATGATCCAGCTATTCCACTCCTAAGTATTTACCAAGAGAAACAAAAGTATATGTTCATACAAAGACTTATACATGGATGTTCATACCAGCTCTATTTGGCAAAACCTGGAAATTACCCCAATGTCCATTAATAAGTGAATGGATAAACAAACAGTGATACATCTATTCAATGGAATGTTACTTAGCAATGAAAAGAATGAACTATGGATGAATCAAAATAATTATGCAGAATGAAAGAAGCAGATTAAAAAAAAGTACATACATACTGTATAATTCCTTTTACATAAACACCTAGAAAATGCAAACTAATCCATAGTAACTGAAAGCAAATCAGTGGTTGCTTGGGGACTGAGATGGGGAGGGTTTGGAGGAAGGTGCACAAGGAAATCTCTGAGGAGATGTACGCGTTCATTATCTTCATTTTGGTGAATTTCATGGGTACATACAGGTGTCAAAAGTTATACTGTACTTAAATATATGCTGTTTAGTGTATGTCAATTTTACCTCAATAAAGCTGCTAAAAAGGGGAGTTTTGGTTTTCAATGAGTATTATTTAGCATTGTCATTTTAGCAATTCATTTGCATATAACCTCAGATGTAATATGAATAGCACATAACTCAGTGGTAATTCCAGCATTAGTTATTTGAGTTTCATCTGTGTATCAAAACTCCATTAGTATCAAAAATTCCAAGCTGGTTTAAATATTTACCTGCTTGAAAGAATACAGATCTTGGAAAATTTTTCCTTTATTTTCTTTTCCATTTATCATGAATTGTCTATTGTTGTTATAGCAATTTAATACCATCAACTTTCAGCTAATTAGTTTATATAATTATTTTCAATTTAAGCAATTTAATTTTTGTGAGATAGACAAACTTACCGAAAAAGGTAAAATCCATGGAATATTTTAAATTAAATATTTTATTTTCAATTTTAAGAGAAAAGTCATATACTACACTCAGCACGAATGCTTTAACATAGGGCTACTGATTCTTTCTCCAAATGTCTTATGAAAATTTTTCACATAGATAAAAGTACAGACCTGAATAATAAATCTGTATGTAAATATCACCCAGCTTCAAACATTATCAATGTTTTGTGACTGTTGTTTTATCTACTGAGTCCTTCCCCCTTTTCTCATGGAATATTTTAAAACAAATTCTATGAGTCAGGCCATTTCATATCATAAATATTTCAGTATTTAAGTCTTTTCCTCAATATAAGCCACATCTTATTTTAAAATCGCTTCATGCAAAGTTAATTACACTTCATTACAAGAACACTTAATTTCTTATATTTTCCCCCAACAATTTATATAGGAGTGTGTATATATTTAGAAATTCTCACTTCAATTAACTGAAATGCTCAGCAAGGTAGTTTCTTTTTTAAAGTGATATGAAGATATACATATATATGTCTACCTATATCTTAATATTTTATTTCTTAAAATATTTTTGATAGGTTCTTAGAAATTAAAGCCAAATATAAAGGATCAATAATATATTAGCATCCAGAGGTTCATTTGTTTCTTTAGTTATTCATTTATTTATTCTTCTATGCTTCCATCCAGTGGTATGCTGGAGTTGGCCTGCAGCAGTTTATTGAAAGCTAAGTGGCAAATTTTTAGGAATTTTGTGAGCTGGTTGCTAAACCATTATTAAAAATTAAATTATTTTTATATTAAAATAAATTTTATTAAAAACAAAGGGAACAAAAACATCAATTTTTTATTATTTTGCTATCATATATGCTCTTGAGTTTATGAATACATCTATTGTATCTATATGGTGTGAACATAATGTAATGGTGTACTGGTCAGCCTCTTTTCCCTGATCTGTGTTCAGTAACATTATGTTGGCAGCTTGATGTTAGTCATGGTGGCAATATTTATACTACAGATATAAGTAAATGCTATAAATCAGAGACCTTTCTCATACTCCTCTTGGAAAGTTGGTTATTAACATTTACCAACACACCACTGTGTCCACCCTGAGCATTAACTATGTGGTAGGCACTGTAGTAATATGAACTATTTCTGGTCTTTTGAAATTTGAGAATAAAGATCCTCCTAATGTTATAATATTAAAAGTGCTTTAATAGAAGATACTGTAAAGATAAATACGGGCCAGGTGCCTTGGTTCACACCTGTAATCTCAGCACTTTGGGAGGAGAGGCCAGGAGTTCAAGACCATCCTGGGTAACATAGCAAGATCCTGTCTATTTAAAAAAAAAAATTAGCTGGACACAGTGGCTTGCATCTGTAGTCCCAGCTATTGGGGAGGCTGACGTGGGAGGAACGTTTGAGACCTGGAGTTAGAGGTTATAGTGAGCTATGATCATGTCACTGCACTCCAACCTGGGCAACAGAGTGAGACACTGTCTCAAAAAAAATAAAAAAAAAAAAGAGAGAGATAAATATGAGCAGGCTCTTCAGAAAACAAAGAATATATGGTATATATTAGTAATGTTTAATAAATATCTTTAAAAATCTTTTATTATAAGATAAATAGCTTTTAAAACTTTTAAAACATTAACAGAAAAATTTGTTACACTGAAACTCTAGAAATAAAAGGAACGCTAGTGAGGTGGTACATTTGGTTTTAATTGTTTGATGACTTGAACTTCAAAAACGCAGAAAAATATAATTAGATGTTGATTTAAACTTAAAAATGCTATGTTATATGTTTGTATAGTCTTTAAATGACATAATACAAGGCTAAGGAAAATAAGAAGTATGAACTTGATTTTCTTTTTCTTCCTTGAGACAGGGTCACTGTTGCCTAGGCTGGAGTGCAATGGCATGATCAGAGCTAACCGTAGCTTTGAACTCCTGGGCTGAAGCAATCCTCCACTCTTGGCCTCCCAAAGTATTGAGATTACAGGCATGAGCCACCTGGCCTGAATCTGATTTCTCAGTGCATATGAAGTTAAGTGTGTTTAGTAGATAAGAGATTTTTCATCAAACATAGAGGTAAAAAGCAAATCTATTTTAAAAACGATGCATTAGTGAAAAACTTAAAGTAAAATCTCACCAAAATTTGTTAAACTTGTTTTGCCAGTTGATATTCTCAGAAATCAAAGCTTTGCCTGTCTAGTCTGCACTTATACTTAGTCTGGGCATTTAATCTTCCTTTTGTTCTTAGTTTTGCCATATACTGTAACTTGTTTTATAAGACCTTAACATTCAGTTAGTTTTATAAATTGTGAAATCATTTTGTACTAGCAAACAGCTTATTTTAAAACCGCTCAGAAAATAAGCACAGGAGTTACAAAGAATTGAAATGAACATTGTGATTCTTTATACATGTTTCTTTTGTTTAAGTTGTTTACCTCTCGGGAAAGTTGTGTTACTTGGTTCTTTTGATGTTCCAGGTCTTTTAAAATCAACGAGTTTTGTTTTTCTAACTGAAGCACTCTTCTTGCCAAGTGAACACTGGAGGAATGAAATGAGAAAATTAATGCTTAAAAAAATGAAATACTATCTAAAATACTCGAAATGTGTTTGTGTGCTTGAAAATTAACTTACTGTTTCCTAATAATACTTATATATTAACGGAAAAAATATGGAGTCAAATAATATTTTTCAAGTATCAACAGTGGAAGACCAATACCCCAACAACTCAGAATTTTGAAAGTAACATTAAAATCTCCATAACATAACTGTGATATATTGATTACTGCAGTAATGGTTTTTAGCCCTTGCTATCAAAGTGGAGAGTTACATTATGATACTTGTTTGGAAAGACCAAAAGATAGTAATTTACAGCTTGTCATTACTTTTATAAAAATTTCCCAATTATAAACAAATCAGGAAATTAGTTGAACTATCGCAAACTATGATAAGTGTGCACTTTGAGAAGAATCAGAGTTTACGTCAAACAACGTAATGCATTTTATAATACAAAGCAAAACTGAATAGGCTCTCTATTGAAACTGGAGGTGGCGAAAGATGTATAAAGCTTGGAGAATGCCTATAGTAAAGGCAAAGATTCTGTACTAAAAGAAATCACTCCCTCTGATGATCTGCATTTAATACAGCTTATTGCACAGAACTTTAATATTTAAAATCACATTAAATATGAAATGTTCCAATTCTACTTTTTATTTTATTTTTTTTGGAGACAAAACCTTGCTCTGTTGCCCAGGCTAGAGTGCCATGGCATCAACCTAGCTCACAGCAACCTCAGAGTCCTGGGCTCAAGTGATCCTCCTGCCTCAGCCTCCCGAGTTGCTGGGACTACAGGTGCACACCACCATGCCCGGCTAATTTTTTCTATTTTTAGTAGAGATGGGGTCTCACTCTTACTCAAGCTGGTCTCGAACTCCTGAGCTCAAGCGATCTTCCCACCTCGGCCTCGCAGATCAATTCTAGTGTTAAGAAACCATTTTAAGAAAAAAAAAATGCTTCAGCTGTAATGTAAAATCATTCCTTCTAACTATTAACGGAAAAACTGCCATAATTCTTTGAAGAAATGCTAATAATGTTGAGAAGACCATGTTGCTTCAAAGACCCTCTCTGTATTTCCAGTAACTTAAAATTTTTATACTTATCATATTTTCATGTTCTATGTTAGTTAATCTATTAACTTAATCTATGAATTATGTAATCCATGGGATCTAAGAAGACAGGATGTTCTACAAATGACAAGCAGTAAGATATCTTTGCTCTAAATAAAATTATAGGACAGAAACAATTCGACTGTATTATTTCCTAACATCAGATAAAAAGCATGTAGATAAAACTCTGAAACAGTATTAAATAACATCCTACACATCTATTAATATTTCTAAGAACTTGTTATTCCATACGAAAAAGATGAGTTCTGGTAAAAATTTACAGTGAATTGAGTAGCTTGATTAGGTCTAAGATTCTCTCCTTTGAACTGGCATAAGATTTTGCCTTAATAATCAGCTGATACACAATCCCCATTTTTGGAAAACCATTCTTTTTGTAAAACACGGCTTTACTGAAATAATTTTCCTGATAGACAACTTACATGCTATAAAGTCCACCCACCTAAGTGTACAATTCAATGGGTTTTTTTTAGCATATTTAAAATTGTGCAACTATTACTATAATCTAATTTTAGAATATCTTCATTACCCTAAAAAGAAACTTTGTGCCCATCAGCAGTCACTCTTCATCCTCCCAAGCCCCCAAGTTTCTCCTATGTCCCCAAACTCAGCCTTAATGAACCATTAATCTACTTTTTTCTTTACAAATTTTTAAGGTGTTTACAAGTTTATGGATATTGTATTATTCATTTTCCATTATAAATATACCGAGTTTTTCTAATATGACCCTAAAATAATGCTATCTCTACAAATAAAATAAGTCTTAATGTTAATTGTGTTATGGTGCTTGCATTTTAAATCTGTTGATTCTAGTACATGTTTGCAAACCGGTATTTTATATCATTAGCTCTGAAAATAGGTTTTAAAAACCTTCATTCATGTTTTAATTCTTTTTCTCTCCCCCTTCATATTATGTTAGGTGTAAGTTTTTCCATTTTTTCTCTCCCATAGAACTTAGTATTAGGTCTTTTAACATAGTAATTTCTCAATAAATATATGTAGAGGGTGTAGATCATATTTTTGCAATACTCAGTGGGGGACAATAAACACAATAAAATACAATTACACAGAAATAAAGTGTTAGATGGTATGGAATGGAAGATAAAGTGATGCAAAAAAAAAATGAGACACAGAAGTCATACATTACTACCATTCTGAAGAAGACAATAACTCGAGGACATCAAATTTAATAATAGTAAATTGTTCATTTGGCTTGGGTGCCTTTTGTTTTGTTTAGGAGTTGCATAATGTTCTTATGCAGATATGGTGATACCACTTATCAATAAAAATATCATATGTCATACTGATTGAAGAAATTCTTGGTATGCTAGTGCTTAAGCTTTAACACCAGGACTATTTTCCTATAAGAAGACTTTCCCTGATTTTGATTAGGGGATTCTGAGTGAGGAAAATCAATTCTAAACAGAAGGAAGGTATCTTATTTGCTCATAAATGTGCTCTACAGTACTCTGATTACTAGCTTATAGGACAATTTTATTGAGAAAAAGAATCTAGGAACTGATGCTGACGGGAAGGACTGTGACTATTACTATGAATGCTGATGCCATTTATGATGTGTGATGTTATACTGTGAAGATGATGTGGTACAATTGGTCTCAAATATACAGGGAACATGTTTTAAAAATTCACTTCTAAGTCAGCAGTAAGGATAGCAGAACCACATTCCTCACAGATATATCAGAAATGGGGCTGGGTATGGTGGCTCACACCTGTAATCCCAGTACTTTGGGAGGCCCAGGTGGGAGAATTGCTTGAGGACAGCAGTACAAGACCAGCCTGGGCAACACAGTTCAGACCCCATCTCGACAAAAAATAAAAAAAATTAGATGGGTGTGGTGGTATATGCCTGTAGTCCTAGCTACTGGGGAGGCTGAGCCAAGAGGCTCCTTAAGCCCAGGAGGTAGAGATTGCAGTGAGCTGTGATCGTGCCACTGCATTCTAGCCTGGGCAACAGAGTGAGACTCTGTTTCAATAAAAAGGAAAAAAAGAAATCAAAGAAAGGGTATTAAGGTTCCCAGTTGCCCTAAAAGACCCAGTTAGTCTACTAATGTAGTATCAAAGAAAAAAAAAGGATTAATAATAAAAAAATAATATTGTGAAGTCTTTCATTAAAAGATTATACCAGGATTTTTCAGTTTCTAGATGGGTGGATTAAAAAAAGGAAAAATGATTCCAGAATTTATTAAGATTAATTAAGGATATAAAATATTAAGATTTAATAAACAGAAATATAAATAAGATTTATTTAAGCTCAAGGAATAGCAAAAACAAGAAATACCAACATTTTTCATCATCATAATACTTGTAGTAAAACAAAAACAATAAAAGAAAATTAGCAACTTTTTCTTGACGACTATCAATGACTATAGAAAAGTAGGTTGAATGAGAAGAAACATACTCATTAATTGTTTCAAAAAGATATTCATGGACACTTTCTTTAAATAAACATTTACCAAAAACCTATAATCTGTATAGACACTGGTAATATACAATTTCTCCCTGGAGGATCTAACAGTTTACTGAGAAAGATAAGAAAATGAAAAAGTTACCGTAGTGTGTTAAAAGCTAAGAAAGGGCACACTCTGGAATGAAAACTTACTACTGACTAATCTGTTGCACAAGCAGAGAGATAGCATTTTGTGTAAAAGAAAAAGCATAAGTAAAGGATGATCCACAGGGGAAAATTCTAAGTAGTATGGTATGGATTGATAAACATATGTGCATGGTGAGGGTTGAAGCTAGAGAGCAATATGCAGGGATATGTGATGAGAAGCCTTGTAAGACAAGCTGAGCTTGGATTTTATTCTGAAGTTGGTGAGGTACCACATGATCAAATCTGCACTTGAGAAAGAGTACTCTATCTAATATCGTGGAGAATGGCTTTCAGAAGGAAGAAGACCATTAGCCAATTAGAAGGTTATGATCACAATCAAGATCAGTGGTCTTCAAAAGTAGTCATGCACAAAATAATCTGTTGAACTTTCATATACATTTATTTATTTATTTATTTTTTTTTGAGACAGAGTCTCACTCTATTGCCCTGGCTAGAGTGAGTGCCATGGTGTCAGCCTAGCTCACAGCAACCTCGGACTCCTGGGCTCAAGTGATCCTCCTGCCTCAGCCTCCCGAGTAGCTGGGACTACAGGCATGTGCCACCATGCCCGGCTAATTTTTTCTATATATTTTTAGCTGTCTGATTAATTTCTTTCTATTTTTTTAGTAGAGACGGGGTCTCGCTCTTGCTCAGTCTGGTCTTGAACTCCTGAGCTCAAACAATCCGCCCTCCTGGGCCTCCCAGAGTGCTAGAATTACAGGCGTGAGCCACCGCGTCTGGCCCATATACATTTATTTTAATGTCATATATCTTTAAGTTTTTGTTTTCTGTGTAGTTTTATATCACTATATACGTAATCATTCATATGATAGTATATGCATATAATTTATAAATAAATATGAACACAAACACATATATTGGTCACTGCATGCTCAAGTTTTTTTCCAATAGGGATTCATATCAAAAAGTTTGGAGACCACTGCTCTAGGTCAGCATTGTCCTACAGAAATATAATGTGAGCCACATGTACAATTTAAACTTTTCTAGTAGCTATATTTAAAATAGTACAAAGCCCTTATCTCATATGATATCAAAAAAATTAACTCCAAATAGATCAAAGACCTAAGCAAGAGTTGAAACTATAAACTCTCAGAAGAAAACATAAATAAATCTCCACAAACTTGGATTTGGCAAAGGATTCTCAGATACGGCGCTAAAAGCAAAGCGATAATAGAAACATTAGATAAACTGAACTACATCAAAATTAAAAAATTCTATGCTTCAAAAGATACCATTAAGAAAGTAGAAGACAATCCAGGGAATGAGAGGAAAAATTTCACATCACCCGTCTGTTAGGGAACTGAGTCCAGAAAATATTAAAAATTCTTACAACTCAACAATAAAATGACAACTCAATAAGAGCGTTCACAACAATGCCTTGTCTGTAGAAAGCTCTACATAATTGAATACATACATCTGTGTACTCTTTTAACTGTGATTCCTTAGCAAGTAGTGAAATGACTGGGTCAAAACACATATGTATTATAAATTTTTATACATCCTTTGTACAAGTTTAAATTCTCGTGAACTGCAATGAGAATTCTCTTTTTTTTACGTTCATCACAGAACGGCGAATGGACCCTTCTGTTGTAAAAAAAGGGCCTGAAAATTGTCAGTGACAGGAATTTATATTTACTTTGTGCTCTAATGTCCCCTAAGTATATTGAATAATACCTGGTACAAAGGAGGTGTTTAATCACTGACTATTGAATAAATGAACTTTGTAAAAGACCTCTTATTTCTTCATATCCTAACCAACGCTGGGCATTGTCAATCTTTAAAAGTTTTGCTAATCTTATAGAAAAACAACAGAATCCTGTTATAAATTGAATTTCTTTATTTGTAAGGTTAAACATCTTCTCATATGTCTATCAGACATTTGTATTTCTTACTTAATGAACTGACATCTGTGTCCTTTTCTTTTCTTTTTTTTTTTTTTGAGCCGGAGTCCCGCTCTGTTACCTGGGCTAGAGTGCCATGGCATCAGCCTAGCTCACAGAAACCTCGAACTCCTCCTGGGCTCAAGCAATTCTCCTGCCTCAATCTCCTGAGTAGCTGGGACTACAGGTGTGGGTACGTGCCGCCACACCTGGCTAATTTTTCTATTTTTAGTAGAGATGGGTTCTCTCTCTTGCTCAGGCTGGTATCAAACTTCTGAGCTCAAATGATCCTCCCGTCTCAGCCTCCCAAAGTGCTAGGATTACAGGCGTGAGCCATCATGCTCAGCCTTGTGTCTTTTTCCTACATACTTCAAATCTTACCCACATGGTTAATTCTACATCTAAATTATTTCAAGTATTAAGGCCCTCTATAATCTCACCAGCAACAACCTTATTTTCCATTAATGTCTACTTTACTTAATGTTTCCCACACATTTTATATATTCCTTCTACTGTACTCTGTTGTTCTCCAGTCTGAAGACTAGTTCTTACAATGCTTATGAGCCCAACTTTTCCCTGAAGTTTTCCCTTCAAGTTCTGCTTCCTCCATTTCTGACCATGCCAACATTTACTGATCTCTATTCCTCTGACTCACGTAGTCTAGCACGTAACACAGCATTAAATTATATATTTTGGGCTATTTCTTGATATTCTTTCATGTGTGTTAATTTTTCTCCCTTAACAGATGCAACTCATAAAGTGACAGAGGTCTTACTTACCCCCTGTAGTGTCTAACAGTGGAGCTGATCAGTAGGCACTTAATAAATGCTTCTTGATTTGGTTATAAGTGAATTTTGTTCAAATGAATTCACTGCTAGAAACCATATCCCAAGGTTGCAGCACCTCAATGTTAAAGTACAACTAATGCTCAGCATCTAAGCATTGAACTAGCAATAAAAAAGTACATAAAGTTAGAAAGTGAACAAGGCAAATGGCACAGATACCAATTCGCCTTTTCTATATTTCAACCTTCTAAATCTTTAAATGTGGCATATTCCTTTGGTGAGTGCTATGGTACTATAAGTGGATCCTTTTTAGAAATCTGGAATATTAGAAGAGGGAAGAAGGGAGGGGTGTTTAGTTTAATCAAAATTCAAAGCAAGACAAATGAAGAATTGCTCAACTACAGCTGAGTTTATGTCTTCTTAACACAATGAACATGCAATGAAAACAAGTCCAAGTTTTAAAAAGAGTAAATATGGATATAGTCAGGGACTATGACTCCTATTAAAGGTTATTTTTTTGGTATAGAATGCACCGAATTTATCAGGAAAGCAATGCTTTCACAAGCCATCTGTACAACACACAACACTTTTTTGTAATTACATTAATTGCCATGTGATTTTTACTTATACGAAGATTAAGTTGTACATCAACTAGAAACTAACACCATATGTATATAGTTTTTATATCTAAATATTAAATCAAAATTTCACCTGCTACCTGGTAAAATTAACATTTTTCTAAGGTTTATCTTTTAGCTCTCTCAGGAGTTCTTCACTCCAATAATTTGTCTTTGTTCTGTCAATGGTGGTCAGTAGTTTTGATTACTACATACGATTTTCTAACAGTATTAGCCCAATCACTGTGGACATGGCAGAGCTCTATTTATATCTGAGATGTCAAAGCACAATGGAGGATTGATGCTCTGCCATGAGTCCTTCAATATTGGTATGGTTCTCTTAGTACTATCAAAACTTCAAATAAGTAAGTACATGTGATTCATGCTTATTAGTTACTTGGTCTGAAACAACATTTGGCTTTTTGATTTTTCTCAATTTCAGCACATCAGAGTTCTTTCTAGATTAGCATGGCGTAAACAATGGTTGTAAAGAAGGGTATATGTGCCAGAAGGATACTAGCTTCAGAAAGCTTCAGATTGGTCCTTATACTACCTGTTCTGTTGGAAATGAAGACTAAATAGTGGTCTCATGCTGATTATCTGTAGTTGTAAGAGACTTTCTCCTGTTTCTTCTATAGATTTAAACTTTCACACTGATCATGAATGGAACAGCAGTACCTATTTAAATGATTATCCTAAAACCAACCCAAATGAAATAAGTACAACTTTCTTAAGGACAAAAACGAGAACTCATATACATAGGAATAAAAGAAAAGAAAACAAATTTTCATTATGCCAAAATATTGCTAGTTTCTTCTGCTTTAGGTTTTCCTTTATTATGAAGCTCAGTAAACTTTGAAAGTTTCAACTTAAAGCTCTTTATAAAACTAGATAGAAACTAAAACAAAAGACCTATAGTATGCAGTAAATCTTATAATTTGAAAAGTTTAAAAACTTTCAAAAAGTCTCCACATTCAGATCAGTCAAAACAGAGAGGCACACACTAAGACCATGTTAGTGCCTGAGTATCACCATGTAGTGTGACAGGTTAAAGAGCACAACCAAAACATGCAACCAGAAAATCTTGTTTGCTATTTTCAAAACAATCATGACTGAAACGAAAACATTACTTCAGATTTTCAAGTTTAATCAAGTTAAGAGGAGCCCATTTTATTTTAATCTACTTTAATTGTGTAAGTCCTTTTAACTTTACACAATTGTATCTCCAAGAGAGTATAATACAATGTTTATTGTTCATACTGCTATGAAACTTCGAAGTATAACTTTACTTTATAATTATAATGTGTTTAAGAGACATTTTTGTGAGTTATTTGTCAAACCACAAGAATTAATTATGCTACAACTTTATAGGAAATTGGTATTATAGTATTATGTCTTAAGAAACTGACTGATATCAAAGAAAGTGAATCTCAAAACTAGTTTCATGTCCAGGAGGTGTCTCTACGAATTATTTCAACAGGCTTCTTTAAAATTTGAAAACAAAGGTATTTTAAATGAAAACTCAAATTGTACCTAGTGAAAGGTTTTGGAAACCCTGGTTTTTCCTCTAAAATTTACTACTCAATTTACTTTAGGAACATATTAATTGCTATAACAAACTAGCATTTATTGAACATCTCTATGTCAGACAATGTATAGTGAACTTTATATTCATTTTATCATTTTAATTTTATAATATTTCTTGGGTAGCAAAAGGCAGCTAATGAAAATTTTCACTGGCTATACAATTTATTAACACACATATGGCACTCAAACACAGAAATCCTATAAATTAAAAGTTGTGGATAACCATTATAAATGATGTTTCTGAAGCTAAAGAATATTCAATAACTTAAGAAAATGTTCACGATGGAATTTTATGAAAAAAATTAGACTGCTAAGTCACATCCAATAATATCCTAAATAAATAAGAAAATATACGTATCTGTTTAAATTTTGGTTATTTTGGATGATAGGATTACCAGTAATTTTCCTAATTTTATAAAGTATACATTTTTATAGTCAGAAACTTCTTTCCAATTAAGTGATACCCTAAAATATCTAATTCTGGCTGTTGAATATGTGTGATTTTAAATCAAATTTAGTATGAATGGAATCTATTGTATAGTAGTTGGGAGATAAGTTTTTTTTTTTTTTTAATTTTTTAAATTTATTTCAGCATATTATGGGGGTACAGATGTTTCTGTTACATATGTGCGGGAGGGGGGAGGAGGGAGGAGAGGAGGGGTATATGCATGCACAAAGAGTGCAATGTGCACCACCCAAATGATGGACATATTTGAAACTTGGACTTAGGGAGGGAGATAAGTTTCTTTGAAATTTTAATATATTTTGGTATAGGCTACTATACAATGAAAACTGTATTTTGTAAATATTTCATTTACTGTTCTGACTTGTTTTATAATTCACCTTAAGTTTCCATTGCTCTAATTTTTTTTTCCTTTTTCTTTTTTTAAGAGATGTTGTCTTGCTATGTTGTCCAGGTTGGATTGCAGTCGCTATTCACAGGCACAATCATAGTGGGTTACATCCTCAAACTCCTGGGCTCAAGTTTTCCTCCTGCCTCAGCCTCCCCAGTAGATGGGATTACAGGCACACACCACTGCGCACGGTTCCACGGCTTTAACTTCAAATTTAAGGGATTGAATCTAGATTCTCTCAAAGGCTATATTGCTTTTGTTCCTAAATAAACAGAACACAAAGCCATTGCTTTCTTTACAAATATTCACTGAGAAATCAAATGTGGACTTTGTGAACTTCGGAAATGTGTCAGACCCTAAATTGGGATTTTTTTGTGCCACTAGTCAATTTTGTGCATACAGTAGGTACTCAATAAAAGTTGTTGACTGAATGGGTAAAGGAATGCATAAATGTCCTCTCTGAATATCTAGACTTTCCCTTCACTCAATTTAGATGACCTGAGAAGCACTTCCTCAAAATAACCCTCTGGCTCACCATGAGAAGAATGCCTGGCACCAGCTGGCAGGAGATATTAATAGCATGCCCATTAGGCACTTGTTCAAGGCACACAGATAGCTCAGTGATAGAATCTTTCGAAATATTTGGACAGTTAAGATTATTTGGAATATGAATCCGTTTAGTTCCTTAAACCTTCACTTTAAAAATTAAAACCTGTTTTTAAAAATTACTTAAAAAATAGTAAGGTGTCATAGTAACAATTGCTTTCAATTTCAGAGAAATCCAGCATGGGGGGCTAAAGAAAGCAAGCTTACAACAACAAAATTCTTTTTTTCTTATAACAGAGATTCTTCTGAAGGACTCAGATGCTAAAATAGGGAAGAGAATGGACTTTGTCCATTAAACTTTAATTTTTAGTATTTTGCCTATCATTTACCACTTACAGAGAAGTCTCTAACCCAAGAAATTATGTTTCTATTCTTCCCTAGCAACATCAGATTCAGAAACAGAGATATGATGAAAATTACAAAATATTCTAGGTCACTCATAGTGACTTTTTGAGAGACTTAGAACGGGATGGTCCTACAACGGATTTTTCAAATATGTATTTTGAAATATCTGAATTTTCACTAGACAAAATTAACCAGTCCAGCCATAAATTGATATTTTCCGTTCATCTAGCCTTGATCTAAATTTGGCATATATTTAGTTTAACCAGTAAGAGACATAAGTTCTAAGCATCCTTTTCTTATTTCCTATAAATTGGTCTATGTCCTGCATCACTTTAGATAGCCATAAAGACATTTCATTCTCTGAGTCATCACTTCAAAGTTACTACAAAAGTACCAGAGTTAAGATGGATTGCTTCTCTTATTTAGTGTGTAATGTCTCTAAATGTCTAAATCAATTCAAAGAAAAACAAAGAGCTCTGAAGCCTCAAATACTCAGAAAAAAAAATTCTAGTAGGAATCTTGCACTGAGCTAGGTAGAGACAGTGGAGAATAAACAAGAATAAGATGTAGGTGCTGACCTTGAAGAATTTTTCACATAGCTGAGGAAATTACATAGGAAATGATAGCTAATGAGATAAGAGAAATGCTGTGCTGTGTGGTATGGAGAAATAGATGTATATAGGCAGAGAGAGATACTGGCCCTCATTTTGGGTAGAGAGGAAAATAACGCTGGAGAGAGAGGTAAGGCCACATTATGGAAGGGTTTGAAGTCTGACAGAAACATTCGGATTTGATGTGGTAGCGAATGGGGCAGTAAGAAACAGGTATAAAACAGGATAAATTTGGGTGGGAGAGAAGAGTTAGGGAAAAAAATCGGGCAGGTACTAGTAAATTGATTAATATATAGGTACAGTTTTCTGTTAGCATACAGTTGTCCCTTGGTATCCATGGAGGATTGGTTCCAGGACACTCCTACCCTGTCCCACCCCGCGCCCTGTGCTGATACCAAAATCCATGAGTGCTCAAGTCCTTTATATAAAACTGGTGGGGTATTTGCATATAACCTATGCATATCCTACCATATACTTTAAATCATCTCTAGATTACTTATAATACCTAATACAATGTAAATGCTATATAAATAGTTGCTATACTATATTGTTTAGGGAATAATAACAAGGAAAAAAGTTTGTAAATGTTCAGGACAGATGTAACCATTAACTTTTTTTTTTCTGTTTTTTTAATATTTTCATTCTGTGGTTGGTTGAATCCATAGATGCAGAACCCACACATATGGAAGTCTGACTGTAGTTTTTTTTGGGGGGGGGGACAGGGTCTCTGTTGCCTGGGCTACAGGGCAGTGGCATCCTCAAAGCTTATTGCAACCTCAAACTCCTGGGCTCCAGTGATACCTCCTGCCTCAGCCTCCTGAGTAGCTGGTATTACAGGCATGCATCACCACACTCAGCTAATTTTTCTATTTTTTTTTTTTTTTTAGTGACGGGGTCTTGCTATTGTTCAGGCTGGTCTAGAACCCCTGACCTCAAGTAATCCTCCCACCTCGGCCTCCCAAAGCGCTAGGATTACAGACATGAGCCACTGATCTCAGCCCAACAGTACTTTTAAGCAGTATCTTACAAGATCTAGCGGATCTTCCAAAAATTTTCTTGGTCTTCATAAAGAATTTTATAGTTTCTATCATAATATATATGCCATTTCATATTACTCTCTCTAATGTGCATATCAAAGAATGTAGGCAGATGAATAAAAACAAGAAAGAAAGAAAGAAAAAGAAGCGTAATTAATTTTAACCTGAAAATTGTTGATACAAAGCGTTTGTAACTCATCTGAAATTAATGTGAAAACAGAATAAAAATGGCATCCTTATCACTGAACCTAATTCCATGAAAACTTTAATGTATACTTCTATTCTACTGACCATTAAACTCATTTAAACATACATGAAATATATTATTATTATTTATAGTGTTTTATTTTGTAAGCAACTTAATATTTATGCATACTAAGAATAAAGTAACTTTACTTTGTCATTCAACTCAGCACATTATCAAAAAGCATAATGTAATTACATTTAGCTTGAGTAGATAAGTAAAATAAATATATATTGATTTTACCTTTGCTTTAGTCGTCTTTTGGCTGTTGTGGGAACATTAGCACCATATCCATAGGAAAAAAGAACCCTTTCAGCCTCATCTTCATTTTCAACTGGAAAATATTAAAGTGCATAATGTGAAACATTTTTTTCCCTTAAAAAACATGGCAGAAGTGAAAATAAGAGGTTATAATAATATATAAGGGAGCATAGGAACATTAAGAACATTAAAAAAGGCTAATGTGTAATCTCAAACAGCCCATTTGTAAGTAGAAGCTCTCTCCCTCCCTCTCTTCCTTCCTTCCTTCCTTCCTTCCTCAATTTCTCCTTCCCTCCCTCCCTCCCTCCCTCTCTCCCTCCCTCCCTCCCTTCCTTCCTTCCTCCCTCCCTCCCTCAATTTCTCCCTCCCTCCCTCCCTTCCTTCCTTCCTTCCTTTCTCTCTTTTATTAACTACCACTTTCTCTTGGCTTTTATTTATTCACTAGCACACATGGAGCTTGACACATCTGATTTTTAAAAAATGTGGGAAGGACACCTGCAATTAAATGACATCTATGTGTATTCTGAGTAGCACTAAGCTAGCTAAATGAATCAAGAGGGTTCATTAGTATGCCCCTAGCACACTGGTATGAATGTTTTTAATCCAGGCATTGAAAGCAAGACACACTCCTGGTCTGAGCATGTGCCATAGGGCTCCTTCCTGATTTTTTTTAAATTTTATTTTATTTTAAAATATTAAGGGGGTAGAAGCATATTTCTCAAAGTATTTCCTTGCTTAGATTTTGTTCCATCTATTCTTGAAAGGTGTAAGGGACTGTATATTATGACATGCTAAGTTTTCTGTTAAAAAGCACAATAATACATATATTGCGCTATTCTCAAGGACTCAAAAGCTTTTTGATGAAATATACGTTATGTAAGATGACAAATAATGATAATATCAATTTCATTAATTCTCTTCTTGATAAAAGAAATGACTATTTTAAATTATGACATTTATTATATTCTCAGCATAACTTTATTATAACTTACAATAATAAAATTATGTACTTATATAAGCTACTCTGTAAAGAAAATGCATAGTCCTAAGCATGAGATGAAAGCTTTTTTTTTTTTTTGAGACAGAGTCTCGTTTTGTTGCCCTGGCTAGAGTGAGTGCCGTGGCGTCAGCCTAGCTCACAGCAACCTCAAACTCCTGGGCTCAAGCGATCCTCCTGCCTCAGCCTCCATAGTAGCTGGGACTACAGGCATGCGCCACTATGCCCGGCTAGTTTTTTCTATATATTTTTAGTTGTCCAATTAATTTCTTTCTATTTTTAGTAGAGACAGGGTCTCGCTCTTGCTCAGGCTGGTCTCGAACTCCTGAGCTCAAACAATCTGCCTGCCTCAGCCTCCCAGAGAGCTAGGATTACAGGCGTGAGCCACTGCGCCCGGCCCATCCATGTTGTTTATTAAATTGTTTGTTTCTTTTTTTTAAGTAGTATTCTACTGCATGAATGTATGATGGTTTGTTTAACCATTTTCTTGTAAGACAAACACCCGGGCTGTTGCCAGTTTTTTTCTATTATGAATAAAGCTCCTATGAACATCCCAGTAGAAATCTTTTTACGTGCATATGCTTTCTTTTGTCTTGGGTAAATAATTAGGAATGGAATTCCTAGATCACTGATAAGGCCATTTGATTATTTAAAAGAAACTGCCAGTTGCTTCACATTTGCACCAACATTTGGTATCGCCAGTTTTTCTAATTTTAGCCATGCTGGTGGGTGTGTTGTGGTATCTTCTTAGGCATTTTTTTTTTTTTTTTTTGAGACAGGGTCTCACTCTGTTGTCTGGGTAGAATACAGTGGCATCAGCATAGCTCATTGCAACCTCAAACTCCTGGGCACAAGTGATCCTCCTGCCTCGGCCTCTCTAGTAGCTAGAAGTATAGGCAAGCACCACACCTAGCTAATTTTTTTAATTTTTGTAAAAACGGAGTCACGATATTGCCTAGTCTGGTCTCAAACTCCTGGCCTCAAGTTATCCTCCCTCCTCAGCCTCCCAAAGTGTGGCTGGGCTTTTATTCTGCATTGCCACTATGACTAATAATGTTGAATACTTTTATTCAACTGATTGGCTATTCATGTATCTTCCTTTATGAAGTGTTTGTTCAAACCTTTGCCCATTTTTAAAATAAGACTATTTTCTTTTTATCCTTGAGTTTTATCCTTGAGCTCTCTATATATTCTGATGTATTAATTTCCTATTGCTGGGCCGGGTGTGGTGGCTTACCTGCAATCCCAGAAATTGAGCACAGGAACTCGAGACCAGCTTGGGCAACATAATGAGACACCTTCTCTACAAAAAATTAAAAAATTAGCCAGGCGTGGTGGCACATACCTGTGGGTCCAGCTACTTGGGAGGCTGAGGAAGGAGGATTGCTTGAACCCAGGAATTTGAGGCTGCAGTGAGATATGATCATGCCACTACACTACAGCCTGGATGACAGAGCAAGACTCCGTCTCTTAAAAAAAAAAAATTTCCTATTGCTGCTGTAATAGATTATCAGACTTTGTGGCCTAAAACAATACAAATTTATTTTCTTTCAGTTCTAGAGATCATAAGTCCAAAAATCAGTTTCAATAGCTCAAGTCAGAGTGTTAGCAGGGCTAGTTCTGTCTGGAGGCTCTAAGGGAGAATCCATTTCCTTGTCTTTTCCAGATTCAGAGGCGTACTTCTAAAGTAAAATATTCACAGGTTCCAGAGATTAGGACGTGGACATCTTTTCAAGGGCAATCTTCAGCGTAGCACACTTGGATACCAGTTCTTTGTCTAATCTATATTTTGTGCATATTTTCTCCTAGGTGTTTTCTTATTTTGGATACCATTTCTTTGTCAGATATAAAATTGCCATTATTTTTTCTGAGTCTATGTCTTGGCTACTGATTTCTTAATGGTATATGGCAGTTCATTTCCATAAAAATGTTCACTTTATTGCTTTGCTGCCTTTGTTAAAAATCAAATTATCATTTAAGTATGGATCTGTTTCTGGGTTCTCTAGGCTGTTTTGTTGCTGTATGTGTCTTTCCATAAGCCCGTCCTAAATTAGCCTGACACTGTAGTTTTACAGTTAAGTCTTGAAGTGAGGCAGTCTAAGTCTTCTAATCTTGTTCTTATTTTTAAGAGATGGGGTTTCACTATATTGCCCAGGCTGGAGTGTAGTGGCCAGTCACAGGAGTGATCACAGTGCACCACAGATTGGAACTCCCGGGCTCAAGTGATCCTCTTGTCTCAGCCTCCTGAGTAGCTAGGACTATAGGAATATGCCACCATGCCTGGTTAGTTAGAAAACATTTTTCTTTGTAGAGTTGGGGTTTTGCTGTGTTGCCCCGGCTGGTCTTGAACTCCTGAACTCAAGTGATTCTCCTGCCTTGGCCTCCCAAAGTGCTGTGATTACAGGTGTGAGCCACCATGTCCAGCCCATCCAATGAATTTCTATTCTTCCTTCAAGACTCATTCCAGTGTCATCACTCCTTTTAGATACTTCTCACCCAGGCGGAATTAATTCATGACCTGTTCTGTATTTTGACAGAGAACTGCGTATCTTACTCTTGCAACTTCAATTATCTGTTAATATGTTTGTCTCTCCCAGTAGACTACCCTAGAAACCTCTATGACGCAAGTTATTTGTGTGAACTCCGTATCTCCTGCTCCTGGCAGATGTAAATACTTCATAATTGTTGAATGAGTGAATTAAATAAAAAGATAAATCTATCCTATTTAACCTATTTCTTTTTTGATTGCAACTGCTGAGATTAAGATGAACCTTATTTAAAATGTGGAATATTCTTTAAAAAATGGTTACCAATTATATTTAAAAAAAATATACCAAAGTCATTTTAGAAATGATGCCAGGTTTCTTTTGTTGCCAGAAAGAAAAAAAAGTTGTGCGTGGTGGTGGTGGGGGAGACTTACTTTCTGCAGTTTGCATTATTATTTCATCAAGCTCTTTTTCCAATTTCTCATAAATGTCTAGCCTTGCCTGATGCTCAGAGTTCTGTGCTTGAAGTTCGGTAATGCGTTTTTCAGAAGAGGCTTGGAGACTATAAAATTCTTTAGTCAAAACCTAATAGTGGAAAAAAAGAATTACAAAGGCAGACTTAAATAGGTTAACAGTTAAGACAAAAAACAATGAGACAAAGATATATTTATATTTTTTTCTCTTTTTAGTTTTTTAAATATTAAGAGAAAGTAGCTCAACTGAGAGGAATAATGAGGGATTAAAATACATTTATTTCTAAGATAAATAATTTGGTTGTTTTTAACTGAAAATTATGAAGTACCTTATTGTTATTATATAAGCTGAATAAAAAATGAATTTAAATGAATTTAAAACTTAGAAATAGTTATGGGAGTAAGATTACCATTTGTTTGTTAGAATTCAAAAATTACAACATCATACTTACCTGGGGGTCACTTATCTGGCAATCACAGCTATTTGAGAAAGGCTTACAAAGCTGTGTGTAAAAATGATACATTCATAATGAGTCCACTGTTTTCCTTCAGAGCTTATTTAACCTATCCTTACCATGGTTTCAGTGACATTTTTGGTTTGCTGAACAGTCATAATTTCAAAGCAGCAAATGAAACAGTAAATATGGAGTGCTGCTTGGGGAGGTATCAGAAATTGCCTTTGTAAAGAAAAAAGGATAAAAAAAAGTATTTAAAATAAGATACAAAAGACATGGAAATTGGAGTCGTTCTGTGTAAGAGCAAAAAGTCTCTCACTCTTCAATCATAACTCATTGAAGGAAACACTATGATGATAATAATGAATTAACTGAAAAAGGAGATGCTTCTAGTGACAAAGGAATGTTTTAATGCTTAAAGTAAATTCCAATTACCTACAAAGTTTACTTACTAGTACAGACTAAATTATGGAGTGGTACTACACCTGCTTCCTAACACAATATAAGTAATACACTGTTTCCTAGAGACAACAGTATACTATGGTTAAGAATAAGGTTTGGAGCCAGAAAGATTTGGATTTCAATATGCTTTTGACACTTATTAGCTGTGGTCTTGGGCAATTATTTATTCTTTCTAGGCCTACCTTTAAACATTGTTGGAAGGATTAAATAAGATGATAAATTTATACTGTTTAGCAGAATGCCTACAACATGGTCAGTGTTGCAAAATACTATTACTATAATAAGAACTACAATTATGAGAACTCTGTATTAAATAGCTCATAGAAATAGAGTTCTACTGATTTAATTATCCTAAATTGTCTATAATTAAACACTTTTGAAGACAACTTATTTTCTCTAATGACATAAAGTTCATCTTAGAAAAAGAAGATACAGAAGATAATGAAGACCTATTTACAGTTCTTAATAAGCAGAAATTATAATATAATTTTCCTTAACTCACTCCATGTCATTTCCTTTAATTTTCAATAAAATTTGCCCAGAAAGTAAACAAAACATCATCCCCCACACTTCAAATACATTCCTTTGGAGGGTGGACAAGGAATAACACAGCAATAATATTTTTAGTATGATTTCTAGTGGCTCTGATTTAATCAGAAAAACAAAATTCATGTTTTAGTATTATTTATTCTTTCTTCTTGCAAGCAAGGAATATATTTTCTAGAAATTTATTAATTCCTTATAACAAAATCACTGCTCATTGAATTTGTGGTTTTCATCAAATTCATTATATCAGGATGTAATTCATTAAAAATCTAGTGGCTGGGCCGGGCGCGGTGGCTCACGTCTGTAATCCTAGCTCTCTGGGAGGCCAAGGCAGGCGGATTGTTTGAGCTCAGGAGTTTGAGACCAGCCTGAGCAAGAGCGAGGCCCCGTCTCTACCAAAAATAGAAAGAAATTAATTGGACAACTAAAAATATATAGAAAAAAAATTAGCCGGGCATGGTGGCGCATGCCTGTAGTCCCAGCTACTCGGGAGGCTGAGGCAGGAGGATTGCTTGAGCCTAGAAGTTTGAGGTTGCTGTGAGCTAGGAGGACATCACGGCACTCTAGCCCGGGCAACACAGTGATACTCTGTCTCAAAAAAAAAAAAAAAAAAGGGAGCATGGGGAAAGCTGAAGGCTCTAAAGTTCTAATGCCTGAGTTCAAATCATGGCTCTATCATTTATCTTCTTGTGTCTCAGTTTCCCATCTATAAAATTAGGATGAAAACAGCACCTTACAAGTTTGTATGAGGTTTAAGTGAGGAAGTTTTTTTAAAAAGTGCCAAAAGTACTGTCTGTAATAAA
>CAUYSK010009793.1:0-11986 GCA_963575035.1 Avahi laniger
GGCTCAGGCAATCCTACTGTCTCAGCCTCCCAAGTAGCTGGGACTACAGGCATGAGCCACCATGCCCGGCTAATTTTTTTCTAGATATATTTTTAGCTGTCCAATTAATTTCTTTCTATTTTTTGGTAGAGATGGGGTCTCCCTCTTGCTCAGGCTGGTCTCGAACTCCTGAGCTCAGAACGATCCGCCCACCTCGGCCTCCCAGAGAGCTAGGATTACAGGCGTGAGCCACTGCGCCCGGCCTACTCTTGTTCTTGTCACAGCAAGAAGATGGATAAGTGAAAAATGAAATGAAAAAAAGTGCCAGAGTCTAGGTCTTCATCTTTATAACAGCTCAGAAACTTCATTCCAGCAGGGGGAAAAAAAGCCATAGTGACAAACACAGAGCTGCAAACTAAAAACCCAATAGACACATGTTGCATAAAATAAATCAAAGGCAAAACTTACCCGAAGACCAGCAAGGCCCTCCACAAAACACATGGGTATTTGCAGTGATCACAGACGGCGGGACTGAGTTCCTAGAGCAAAATCTCATGCAGGACTGTGGACGTCTCAGAGGGTAGAACTAGGATCAAAAACAGGCAAACTGTAAGCCACATCCCTGGATAAGGTTTTCAAGCTATGAAACTGGCTCCTCAGGAATGTGTCTCTCATCGGCACAAATCCAAACCGAGATTCACGGTCTTTCCCCAAAAGTAGTGTTCCTCACTTTGGTGATGGCATTAACATGCATTCAGCTATAAGAGTCAGAATACTGGGGAGTTTTCCCTAATATTTGTCGCTCCCTCCTCACCTTTGTGCTCACACAGCCAGTCCATCACCAAGACCAACCAATCCACCTCTTGGCTACGTCCCAGTGTGTCCTCATGGCTCCTGCCATGCTGCCACCACCCTAGTTCAAGTTAGCAATACTCCTTGCCCAGATTACTTCAACAATCATCCATTTTGTCTACCCCATCTACTCTTGCTCCCTGCAACCTCTCTCTATAGCATCCATGGTGATCTTTTTTATTTTTTTTAATTTTTTTTTTAGAGACAGGGTCTTACTCTGTTGCCTACGCTGGAGTGCAGTGATGTGATCATAGCTCACTGCAGCCTCAAACTCCTGGGCTCAAGAGGTCCTCCTACCTTAGCTTTCTGAGTAGCTGGCACTACAGGTGCTCACCATCACACCTGGCTAATTTTTTAATTTTTTTGTAGAGAAGACGAGGGTATCACTATGCTGTCCAGGCTGGTCTAGAACTCCTGGCCTCAAGTGATCCTCTTGCTTCAGCCTCCCATGGTGCTGGGATTACAGGTGTGAACTCCACATCCAGCCCGCTGTGATCTTCTTGAAATAAAGATCTGACTACACCTTTGCCCTACTTAATGTTTTTCTATGGCATCCTATTGCTGTCTTTAGAAAATTTCAATCTTTAATTTGTCTGAAACCTCCACCTGAGCCTGCCCTCTTTCTCACCTTTGTCACGGAATGCTGCCCTACCTGTCTCCCACTGCTGGCCTATGCCCCTTAAGCACACCATGCTGCTCCCATGCCAGGACCTTCACGCTGCTGCACCGCAGGTTAGACCAATCTACTGCCACCTTTACCCATCACTGTGTATGAGTGGGGTGGAAAGGGATGGCCCAAAACGGAAGGCTTTAGCTACCACCCAGTTCTAACGAAGAAAACTCCACCAAGCACTACAGCATCACCTGCATCAGGATCCACATTGAGCTTTAGAAACTAAATTGTTTGTGTGTCCTAACCCCCCTCCGCCCCGCTTCTTTTACTGCCTTAGTTTTCATCCTACTTAAAACAAAGTTTACCCCACCTGTGCCTGTCTTATATTACACCTCTGGAACTATCTCCATTCCTTTCTTTTGCATTCTTCATCCCAAAGGTCCTTTTTGGTCCCATTTTTCAATGCTATCCATTTTCCACAGTAAATTGATGAAGTAGAAAGAATGTGGCCTAATGGTAAGAGCAGGGTTATTAAGCCTCGAATACTGAGCCCACACTCGAGCTTTTCTACATACAGGCCCAGGGCTACTAAACATCCCTCTTTCCTCCTACCCTACATTTTATTATAGAGAGTCATTTTCAGTTGCCCTACAGCTCCTCTATATCCCCAGGGCTTTCTCTATGTTGTTACTTCTGCCAGGATCACTCTTCCCATTGTCCCCTTTGCCTGCCCTAAAGCTCTTATTTGATTGTCCTGCTTTGATGTTCACTCCCCAAGGAGTTCTCCCCTTGGCCCCTAAGTCTGGGTTAGCTGCCCTTATATGCCCTCAGCATTCTTCACACCTCTTATCAGGGCACTTACTACACATGATAATTACCTTCTTTAAAATTCACTTTCCCTCCCTAGCTCTCAATTCCAAAGGGGTGGGAGAGATGAATGAACATTTTATTCACATCTGTATCCCCCAGGGTTGGGCAGCATGCCAGAATAAGCAGTCAATATATGTTGAGTGAATAAAAATGCCAAAGGGAAACTCTATTCATTCACCTATAAACTCTACATAGCTGTTGTAGAGATTAATTCACTACATATTTAAATATCCCCAGTGCAGTGCCTAGTATGAAATAGCTATTTAGTTTTGTCTAGCAAATAGCTGTGGCTCAATAAATATCATTAATTCATTCACCCACATGTATTTATGGCTACCACTAGTCAAATTTATTACTCCCTTTACAATAATGTATTTTAAGCTGACCTGTCCCTTTTTGGAAACACAAAGTCTTAATTCACTGGACAGAGTTGAGGTATGATGGCAGGCAATCAGTTTCACATCTTGCCCGGTAGCCTCTTGATCCTTGGATCACGGCACGTGGATGCACCTCTCTTTCTGTCTACATGGGGACCAAACCTTGCCAGAAGTATCCCCTGCGGTTACTAAAGTAGGGGTAGATCTGCCTGGTGTGAATGCCAGGGTTCCTGGCAGAGTTCCTGGTACACCTGCAGCACCCACTGGAATGGGGGGGAAAGGAAGCCATGGAGAGTCAGCGGGAGCCCACACATGGCCCCTGGAACAGGAGAGATCCTCCAGTGAAACGGATGCTGATTCTGCCATCCCTGAGTCCTCTTGATCTGTGTGTGTTTTCATTTGCCCCATTCCTTCTTAGTCCACTGTGTCATGATCAGGCTCCCTCCTCTGCCACAGCCTGGTCCTCCACGCTGCCTAGATTTGCCCAGCAGCCAACTGTGATCTCGAACAGCAACAGTGCAGTGAAGGAGAGAAGCCAACGGAGCAGCGAGCTGCAGCACTCATAAAGGAGCCGACTGCTTCTTTTGCGGCTCATTGCCTCTCTGCCTTCTCCCCTCACTCTTCTCCCACCAGCTGTTCTCTTCTCCCCTTCTCTGCCCTCAAGTCTCCCCTTGGCTGCCTTTCACACTCGCTCTTCTGCTAATCCGCTATTTCCTCCTGCCTGCCACTGCTTTCCTTTAAGCCTTTCGTCTCCCTGACGCCCATTTTCATTTCAAATGCTATGTGGTGAACACATTGGTAAAAAAAAGGCAGAGAAGCAGGTAAATCTAGCAACAGCAAAGAGTATAACACTGTGCCTTTTCTCCCCAAGTATCTCTGTCTTTCTAGGGATCTGAAAATAGATCATCTGAGTTGTTTCCACCTAAACTTAGCATAACAACACTGTTATTGCTTAAAGGTGAGGACACATCATTCTAAGGATTATATCTTGGGCAGTTTCAGAACTGGGATCATACCTCTTCTTAAAGCAAGGCTGAGTATCAAATAGCATTTAGCCAAAGTAATTTCTCACTCTTTTAGAAATTAAAGAAAAAGAAGCCTTGCTTTGCCTTAATTATCAGATCCTCCTGTAAGTGACTCAGAAACCAGAAAATTATAGCCAGGAGCTATAGAGCAGTTCCCTTTGATTCCTGTCTCTCCACCTACCTACACAAATTTGAGAAATACAAGATGAGCTACCAGCCCAGAGGAGGGTGGGGAGCAGGGGACACTCACTGATGTCAGGGTTTCAAGATTGGAGACCAGGCCTGAGTAAAAGAAATACTTATATGAAGTAGCAAGGAACAAAGCAGACAGAAGGAAAAGCTAGTCCAGTGGTTCTCAAAGTGTCATCCCTGGACCAGGGTTCTCAGTATTTATCACCTGCGAATATATTAGAAATGCAAATTCCCAGCTCCCATCGCAGACCCACAGAAACAGAAACTGGTTCCGTGGCCAGTTGAGAACTTCTAGTCTGGAGGAGGTAAGGTTTCAGGTGTAGATGTGATTTAAAAATGAAGCTGAACAAATCATTATGCTTTAAAATAACAAAGAAAGGGGGTATTGGTGCAAGCAAAGGACTTTTTCCCTTATGTTTGTGTCCTGGGCTTTTATATCCTTTATTTGATTCTTTATTTCATATAGGTGATTGCTTTCTTATCGTTTTTTAATTTATGGTGATATGTTTGGTCACAATCTACTCTGGGGCAATAATTTTCTGGTAACGGTTCCTATTCACTCATTTATTTTTCCTCCTTTTGTCTTGTAGCATTGTTTCATACATTCTATGTTAATCTTTTTTGTTATTAAATATTATTCATCTCTGATGAGGTGAATTCCTCCTGGACCAATGGAGGAAGGTTCTTGTCAGTGAGGGGCTAAGGTCAATATTCCTGCTTAGCAATAATTTTCTTATGACAAAGGTGTGGGTGTGAGTGCTTTTAATATTTATTTCTCACAGCCAGCAGATGTGAACACTGCAGAGCTGACCACAGGTAGACTCTGTCCCCTCCCCTCAGTCTCACTAATAGTTTGCTGCAAATATGACTTATGATTTGCATTCTCTCTTAACCCTCCCTTCCCTGCCTCTTGAGACTTCAAATGAAGCTCCAAGGAAGGTCTTGCATTATCCTTCTCATCTATTTCTCATTTAATAAGCAGGGGATCATTGGTTTTAAACCTCAGATTGTGCCACTATTCAGGAGAACAGACACATTCCAATGTGGTCTGAGGTCTGCAGTGACCGCCATCATCCTCTCCAGCACATTCTGAAACATTTGTCTGTTTTAGTTTTATACCATTTGGCAGCCTTTGTTCACATATTATGGTTTAGAGTTACCAAGATTTTTAGTTTCATCAAATAAGTATCGACATGTTTATGTTTCTTCCCTTTGTTGCTTCATGATGATTTCTTAAAGGAAAGTGAGAAATCCAGAACACCAGAACAGCAAATGACAGGAAAACATATCCTACAAATTCCATCTCCTCTCCCATATCCTTAATCCAAACTCTTATATGTTTCTCACCAGGAGTTTGTTGTAGCTTCCTAACTGGTCCCCTTGTGTACAGGTACAGCTTTTACCAGCCATTCTCTCAATAATGCCAAAGTAGTCTCTTTAAAGTTCTGAGTTTTCAAGTTAGGCTCTTGTTTAAAAGCCTCCAAAGGCTCCCCTCAGCTTCCAGGACAAAGTTCAAATTTCTCTACTCAGCACCAAAGGCCATTCATGATTAATGAATTGCCTAATTCTTTACTTGCATTCCTTGATTCATTATTAAATATCTACTATGTGTCAAAACAAACACTGAAAATACAATTGTAAACAAAAAATATGTGCCCTGATGGATGCCCTGATCTAGCGGGGAAAACAGATATTAAATAAACAGATGTCTATGTTTATATAAGTACAAATTGCAATAAAATCATTAAATGGTGAGAACAGGGTGCCATGATCTGAAATAACCTGGTTCGGGGGAACATGCAAACTGCAGAGTGATCAGAGTTTGTCAGTCTTCAGAAGTGGCATGATAGCTAAGACCTAAAGAACAACCAGGAGTTAGTAAGACTAAGAAACCGGTGAAGTATTCCTTGGAGAGTACTACAAAGACGCACCACAAGAGAAGGCTTTGAGAGGGGAAATAACTTGGCACTTTCAAAATACCATTCCCCACAGGCATTTCCTCTAATCATATCAACTTCCTTGGAATTTCCTAAGCTAGAAATCTTCTTTCAAGATTCAATGTCATCATATGTACTAATACCTTTCCTTGGAATGTTCGTGGGATCCTGTTTATCTTTCAAATCTCAACTCAGCTGTCACCTCCTGTAGTAGGTTGATGATGTTGATGGTCCCATTCCTTCACTCCTCACATTGTGGACAGCATGTTCAACCCACACTGAATTTGATTCTAGGCTGATCTAGGTGATTTTCTTTGGTAAATAGAATGTGAGGAAATATGACACAAGCAAAGGTGTAAAAGCCCTTGCACACTGGGTCCTGTTCTCTTACTTATCCTTGTACCTCTTGCTCTACTATAGATGATATCCAAACTACCTGATGGAGGGATGTGACATAGAAGGCAACAAATCAAGGTCACTCTAAAGCATCCAACATCCAGCTGACCCCCAAACATGTGAGAGCCCACAGCCAAGATCAGCTAAGCCACATACTTGACCCTCATCGATGGCTGACACATCAGTAAGTTGAGCCAATATCAGCAAAACAATCCATCCAACTCTTATATTCACAAGCAATTTGAAGGTAGTTTCTTACGGGGCATCAATTGTAATAACAGTGAATTGATATTCCTACTCTAAAAGCCTTTTGTATCTACTCAAGCAGAATTAATTTTCCTAGTCTTCAGTCCCATGGAACTTTGAATTGCTCTATCATTGTACTTGGAATTTCTCCTTTTGCCAAAATAATTGGTTTCTTTGTTCAGCTTTTCCATGACAATAGAATCAGTACCTAATTTGCCTTTATCCCAAGGAGAATTAGCAGTTTCTCCACTTTGGTATTTGGTAAGCACTTATTAAGTGTTTTTAATTTAAAATGAATAAATAAAATATTAAGAGGGAAATGAATAAAAGCCAAAATAATCAAGAAGTCTTCCTAGAAGAATCCAGTATGATGTAAGCTCCTTTATGGCAGAGATAGTGCCCCTACCTTGGCACTGCCATGAACATAGCACCTAATGCATGCCCACACACACAATAGGTACACAAATACTTGTTGAAGGGAGTGCATATGTAGATGAAAGAAGGAATTAAAGAGGTGAGTCTTGAGATGAGCTTTCCCCACTCCATTACCACCCTTCCACCAGAGTTCCAAAGAGTTAGCCAAAGAGCTGTAAGTGTGTGTCTAGTGGTTCCGTTTTTATTTCCCCACATCCAACCCCCTTCGAGATGCAGGTCACAGAGTCATCACCCTCAGACACAGAAGTAGGGGCTATGTTCCTAGATTCATCATATATATTTTTAAAAAAATAAAAGCCATTTACAGTGTTCCAGCTTAAGTACCTCTAAGAAACCTTTAGGAAAAAGAGAAGATAAGAGGAGAAATAGATGTGAAGGGACGAGTTCAGCTTATTGATTGCTTGTTTATGATGATAAAAGTGATATGTCAGGGAGGGAGAAAGCAAAGTATGCCTTTTTTTAAAAATCTAATTCCCCCAGATCCCTGACCTGTATTCAGTCCGAGTATGTGTATATGTGTGTGTGTGTGTGTGTGTGTGTGTGTGTCTTCACACTATATATTCATTTTTATTTATAATTATAGATTAATGAAAATATCTAGCTACTTAAAAATATACAAATTCCTCATTATATTCATTTATGAGGAAATCCTAGGATTACTTCTAACCTCCTGAGTTCCAAATTTATCAAAGTCCCTATATTTCTGAAGTAAAAGAAAATACTAATTGCCTCTTTTACACACTGTATTTACTCTCATTTGACATTCAGAAGTAAATTTGCTAACTGCACTCACTATTTCAAGAAGAAAGCTACATTCAAAGGAGGGAAGATCCTTTGATTGGAAACATCCAATTAGTTCTTTTTACCTCCCTTTACCCCAAAGAAAACGCCAAGATTAAACACTGTGAAGAGTAGAAAAGTAATGGCTCTGGCCGTTTCCTCTTTCTCATTATAGGCACTACCATAAATAAAGAAGTTTAGTACAATAAAACACTTAGATGTATTACCGCCATTAAAAGGCCTATCAACAAACAGTAGGTACTTTAAGAGATTCCAGGGAAGGTCACAAAAATTAGGCTTCCTTTTATACTTGATTTTTCTCCAAGCCTGGTCTGACTAGACAAAGCTAATTTCACTTTAGCTAAGTATATTTTTGCCCTTATTCCCCAAAACTGCCTATTTGGAAGAAAATTGATATGCCATATTTCATTCCATTTATCAAGAAGCATTCATAGTCTTGCATTTTGAAGTGCTCGGGCTCCCAACCACAGTTTTTAAGTAGTCGTATCCACAGAGACATTAACACAAGAAATAACAACTGCCACCGTCATCATAGCTTGACTTCTTACTTAGTACCAAGCACTTGCTAATTACTTCACATGCAGGAATTTCTTTAATCCTTGTAATAATCCAATGAGTTTAGTTTTATTGATCACAATTTATGCAGATAGACTTGCTAGAATTCAATTTAAGATACATAGCAAGGTGTCTAAAACATAGTAAGACCTTTATAAGTGCTACCATTTGGGTACTTGCATAGCTATTTTTCAATAATCTTAAAGGCATAATAATGACACACAGTTGAATGAAGGTGGTCCTGAGACAGACTAAGATAATGTGTTCCAAACAAAAAGGCTTCTGGTGGTCTGACTGATTTAGGAATAGAGTATAGAATATCTAGAATAGCTCTCGCCTGCCTCTTGCACCTAAATCAAATAGCAGCATCACTCCATATTTTCTAAGTAAGCCTAATGATTGTTAAAATATATCTCCACGTTGACAAGCAAAAAACTTAAGGGTAAAAATAGGTCACGTGCATGATGTCAGGCTATATTAGTCAAATCAAAAAGAAGAGCCCACAGTAGGTGTGGAAATATTTAGCTCCAAGTAGCTCATTCACTGGCTATTTGACAGGCTTGCACCCACCAACATAACAGCTACCCATAATGTTAACTTACTGAATCACACAGTCTTAATTGTTTTCTTACACTTTCCTGTCTTGCTGTCCTCCTGTTGTTTCCTGGAATCACCTCCCAAATAAATGACTTACACTGGAAACTTTGTCATGGAATCTACTTATGAGACATACAGAGGTATTGTGACGATTAAATATGTAACAAGGTCAAAAATTCAATACTCCCACTAAACTCAGATTGGCCAAAACAAAATATGCAGCTGCTTTGTATTCTATAACTATTCTAATCTTCTCACAAACCTTTAACTTGCTAGATAAGAGTGGAAGGAGAATCCAGAAACCTTTAAAAAAAAAAAAAGCACAATTCACAGTTTTTATTCATTGATACAAGAAAAAGACTCCTTCAAATTCAAACTATATCCCATTCTTCCAGTTTTTAATCTTCTTATTTTGGCTCACCAAGATGACAGCTGTGTCTACTGGGTAGGATGTGCTAACTATGTGTCTGTAGCAGATATAGACATGGGAGCCTTTAAACTTTTGTGGATCTTTTTGTAAAGTGGTTGAAAGAGTCTGCTCCCTGAATTTAAGACACTACCATACACTGGCTTCATTTGAGCCTTTGGGATGCCATATTAGGTTCTGCTGAAATCCTTGTCCCAGCCATTTCTTCTACTCACGAGGTTCCTATGAATGAGGTTCTTGCTTGCGGCAGCCTCTCCACACCTAGTTCCTCCTCTGAGGTGCATTAGACTTATGGATCCCCTGCGCACCCTCCACAGGTCACAAGATGTCAGAAGAGCTTCCTCTGTATCATCTATGAAGGCTTTGGTCTCTGTCAATGCCATTTTATCTAGTCTGTGCCATGCCTGACACTCTGAATGTGGAGATTCTCCTAGAGGTTTATTGAAGAAATCTATGACTAGACTCTTCCCCAAAGGCTTTCATATTCTTCCATAGTTATCTGGATATTTCTACTATCTGACGCCCATCTGGGTTCTACTCTGAAAGGGGGAAAAACATAGGCTCCTATCTCTACCTACTGCACTGTGTCTCTCCTTCCACTTTTTATCTATCTCTATGTCCCCAGCCAAATGGCATGAGCTTTTCTCTCCCCCATAACACATCAAGAGTTCTCTTAACCCTAGCATATAAAAATGCTCTATGATTTTGAGATTTAGACATGGCTCTAGACTAGGCAAAGGAAGGCATTTGGAATTGAGAAATTTCCACAAAGCTTGGATTTAAAGACCGTTGTACACGGGTCATGACACTACCTTCAAGGCTCAAAGCTGACCCATGTCTCTATTTCTCACCTTCAGGACCATGTGCCTCATGGCTCAGCCATAAAATAGAAGGCCCTACAAGCCAACATGACTGGAGAGGAAAATGAAAATTCATTAGTCTAATATCTTTACAATAATATCTGTGTCACATATGTAAAGGGCCTAGAACATGATCCAGTTCAAAGCAAGTGGACTCGGGTTTAATACTGAGGTTGGAAGAAACCATGATGGAATTTTGAATTGAGCCCCAAAGGGACAGACAAACTTTGAATGTACAGAGATGAGCAAAATCATTCCAAGCAGAGGGAAGAGTCTGAGCAGAAAACAAGGTATGAATTAGGAAGCAAACCACTAAAGGATTCTGAATGTCAGAATAAGGTTTCTGAACTTTATTCTATAGGCAATGAGGAACGTTGAAAGTAAGTCCTTGAGCAAGGAAGGGAAAACCTCAGAGCTTTAAAAGAAATACCAATTGTGAAATGAAATTGCACTATTATTGTATAGTAAATAAAAATGGCAACATTAGGATTTCAACAGGAAAGATCCCAAAATAGAATGATGCTTAAGTAAGATATCCTTCCCTCTTCCTAATTATTGCTTTGTGCTAAAATAGAAACTGGTCAAAAGGCCAGACCCAACAGTGATAGTCAGAAATAGTCATACACTGTGCAAAGATGATAATTTATTAAAAGAGAATAGATTATTCTCCATCAGTGTGCCTTCCAAAATAAACTCTACTTTTATTACTTTATAGTATTTTGCAATTATTTTCAATTCCAACATTTTTATTAAGAAAACATTTTAGAAATAACAATTCCCTGAACCACTTAAAACATGTACTGTTTCACTTGTCTAAACCTCTTCTGGTGAGTTAATATAAAGCCTAATAATTATAATAAAAGCAGACAATCTCGCAACAGTTGTCAGCAGACTTAAATATGACCAATGATAAGCAGATCTCACAGTACTGAAATGTCCGAACGAATATACACGAGACACCCACAAGTGTAGTGTGAGGTATTATCATAAATATTTTACACATAAGTGCCATTTGTTAAAAAATAAAGTGCATTGGTGTTCTGGATTATCTGAGACAGCTTCTCATAAATTCTAATTCCCAACTTTGATAATTGCCAGAGTAGTGCCCTGTCAGTGGTGCAGAGTAGCCAAGAGCTCACCAAAGGATGTTCCACAGAAGCTTTCGGATGCAGCAGCCCCAGGGTCAAGCTTCTTTTGTTTTAGTATCATGTCAGCTCATTCTGAGCATCAAGAAAAAGATTTTAATTGTTTTACTTTGGATCTACTAAAAAAGAAATGCTAATGACAAAAAAAAAAATCCTCCAGGACATTAAATACCTACATGACACACAGTAGAACCAAACTAAGCTTTTAAAAGTTAAAATGAATCTTGAAACAAAGCAAACTGAAGTCGAGTCTATTATGAAAAAAATAGCAATTCAAAATAGAAGCAAAGTCATGTTTTATTGATAATCTGTAAAACTGCACTGTAGCACAGAGAATTTGGTGCTTGGACTCATCTGATTCAGCTCTTTTTTTTTTTTTAATTTCAGCATAATATGAGGGTACAGATGTTTAGGTTACGTGTGTTGCCCTTGCCCCCCTTCACCCCCTCAGTCCAGGTTTCAAATATGTCCATCCCATTGCGTGGTGCACATTGCACTCTTTGTGTACACATATACCCGTCCCCTCCTCCCTCCTCCTCCCTCCCCCCTGCCCAATATCTAATAGATGTTATTCTTATATATGCACTTATGTGTTGATCCGTTAATACCAATTTGATGGTGAGTACATGTGGTGCTTATTTTTCCATTCTTGGGATACCTCGCTTAGTAGAATGTGTTC
>CAUYSK010009795.1:0-46020 GCA_963575035.1 Avahi laniger
AGGCTGAGGCAGTAGGATCGCTTGAGCCCAGGAGTTTGAGGTTGCTGTGAGCTAGGCTGACGCCACAGCACTCACTCTAGCCAGGGCAACAGAGTGAGACTCTGTCTCCAAAAAAGAAAAAAAAAAATGTAGGTCACACTCTGAGTTAAACCAAAACTATCTTAACCAACCAATTTATTAAGCACCTATTTCCTGCCAACCAATGCATTCGGCTCTGAGGACTTACCAGGGAATGAGAATTACCAGGGCAGTCTCTGCCATCAAGGAGCTTATAGTCTAGTGGTAAACCAGCAATTAAATACACAACCAAGTGTGATAAGGGAAGTTACAGTGGGGATATGCGACCAGGTTTTTCTAACCTAGACTAGGCAGGTGGCTGGGGCAAAGCTTGCCAAAGTAAATGTCATCTAAACTTTGTATGTAAAGATGGATGACAATTAGTGAGGCCAAGATGAGACCAAAGAGTTCCAAATGGAAAGAACAGGAAGTAAGAAACGGCATCTTCCCTTTGTTATTATTTTCTTTTTTACTTTCGCATATCTTCACATATCCCTCGTGTTATTCAAAAATTTAGCAATGTAGCTGTATGCACTTTGCAGTATTTATATTACAGGAGTCTCTCCCAAAATGTATTTGCCTTTCTGACACAACTTAATGTTTACTTAACTACAGATAATAAGAGAAAGAAAACAGTCATCTCCTCTTGGCACTTACTGGGTTTAGAAAATTTCACTAATTCTGATGTTTTACTTGCAATATTATGGAAAGGAGATGGGGACAAATCCATCAAAAGTGCTTTTTTCCTCTCCCTCTGAGTCCCTAGAGTTTATTCTCAAGGGCATTCTCAAGGCCATAAACTCATGAAACTTACTAAAGTGAAACACCTTCATAATATTTCTCTGAGGGCCAAAGAAAGAAAGCATTGTGCATGTGTGAGCATTAGGCTGATCTTTAAAAGGATGTAGTAAGTGGGTTTCACTGTACTGGCAACTCTCATGGGTTCATTTTTTCTGCTACGCTGGGTAGCACGCTCACATCTGATTTTCAGTGCATGATTGCTCCTAGTTATCTCTCAGTATTTTTGCTTCAGGAAGGTTCAGCTGTTGGGTCCATCTCCCTTTCTCTGGGTGAAGGGTGGGTCAGAAGGTAGACACAGTCTGAGAGCCGCTGCCCTGACTGCTTCGGAACCCAGCTGCAGATGCTCTCCATGCATGAGGCGCACGGAAAGGGCAGGTTAGGCTCTTGCTTCAGAACCAACTTCATAGGATAATGAAAGCACTGGTATTTTTTTTTTTTTTTTGGCCAGTTTCCTATCCACATCTGTTATGCTTTGCTAGAGTCTTTAGAGTTTGTTAATAAATGTCACAGGGAAAAAGAGCAACCTGCTCAAATAAGTTTGGGAAATACTTAGTTAAACTAAGTTAACTAGGCTTATTGTGTGTGTGTGTGTGTGTGTGTGTGTGTGTGTGTTCCTTAAAATGCTTCTCAGAGCCTTTAATATGCTCATGTGCATTACGGATATTTAAGAGGGAGCAGTTTATGCAACCCCTTACTCGTCTTATTTAACCACTGAATATGTTTTTCCTCAGAGCATCTCTCAGGGCCAGAGTTCCAAGAGACACACTTTGGAATGCACAACTCTGCTACTTTTCTCCACTGCCCACTTAAGACTAAGAACTCTTAGGCTGGGCACAGCGACTCACTCCTATAATCCTAGCACTCTGGGAGGCCAAGGCGGGAGGATTGCTTGAGCTCAGGAGTTCAAGAACAGCCTGAGCAAGAGCGAGATCCCATCTCTACTAAAAATAAAAAAAAATTAGCTGGGCAACTAAAAATAGAAGAAAAAAAATAGACGATAGTTGGGCATGGTGGTGGAAGCCTGTAGTCCCAGCTACCCAGGAGGCTGAGGCAGGAGGATCGCCTGAGCCCAGAATTTGAGGTTTCTGTGAGCTAGGCAGATGCCACGGCACTCTAGCCCGGACAACAGAGCAAGACTCTGTCTCAAAAAAAAAAAAAAAAAGACTAAGAGCCCTTGTTTGCTGACTTTCTTTCTTTCACTCTGGGAACCTGTTCCTCATTCTTCTCCCCAATATTCCTTACCCCAGTTTCTCTTTTCCATTCTCTTTGCCTTTCCTTCTCCTCCTCCTTTTATTCTCTTTTCAGAAATTTAATGTCGCTGTTGTACGCCTGGAATAGTGCCTGCTAGGTCCCGGGCTGTGGTGAAGATTCTGGAAAGAGATCACCTAAGACCTCTGCTCTCTTGAGAGGTTTGCACTGGGGGGAGGGGAGGCAGGATGGGGAGGAAACAAATAAACATGAACTAATTCTTATAAATTAAACCTAAGCTCATTCGATACAAATAAGTCTTGGGTTTTTTTTGGTAGGTAATAGTTACCATCACAAGCTTTGAGATGGATGAGGGTGAGCTCCTCCTCCTACAACGCTGCTTTTAGGTTATAAATGAAAGCGAGGCTCACAACAATTCTGTCACACATAAGGACTTTATTAAATAAAATTTCTTAGTTAACAGGCACAAGACGGTTAATGAAACCTGGTCTGTGTCTTGATAGAGTGCCACCTCTCTGTCCTTTTAAGTACTCCCGCCACAATCTTACGTGCAAGGTTCACTCAGAACTGATGTACGGTATCCCAGAGGCAGGGTTCTGCCACCTCATGGTCAGGGTCAAGCCATCCATAGTCTCCTAAACTGATAACTGGACATGGGAGATTCAGAGATCAGGCTTTGTGTTCCAGTCCTAAGAATAAAGGGTTTTCTAGATTTCTATATCTTGTTCATCTTGGGGGATGTAATCAAAATATTTTTGACACATCCACCTTGAATTTTCCAGTGAGAGCCCATTTCTAGCATTCATCATGCTAATTAACAAGGTGCTAATTTCACCAATAAAGATCCACTTTTGACATTCACTGTGCTAATTAGTGAAACATCTTTATCAGAGACAAAGACAGCCAAAGTGCTTGCTCATAGTAGCCTCCTCTGGAGTGTGGCCTTTCAGTGTCAGCTAGCAGCTTCCCACCCACCTCTGAGGGAATGAATTCGTAATTAGAATGCTAGCTGCACCTGGGGTGTACCTTCAACTAACGCATCCTAGAGCATAAGATCTATTCTGATACGTTTTATGTAAATTACAGTGTGGCCTCTGTAAGTCCTATAAAGGAAACAAAACAGGTTAGCGGCTTGGAGTTTACTGGAGAAGGTCTTTAGGAGAAAGACGGGGATATCTAAATTTATTCGAGCTAACATCTGAGTGAAGAGAGCAGCTAGACTTAAGAACATTTTGGTGAAGTGCATTCCCGGCAGAGATAAAAGGAGGTGGAAAGGTGCCAATGGGAAAGTAAGCTCAGTGTGCTCAAGGAACTGACACCATCAGAAAGAGAGAAGATGGGGTCAGGCGGGTACCCAGAGAAACTCAATCGTGAAGGCCCAGTTATGGAGACTGGATTTTATTCCAAATGAAACGGGAATTCATTGCAGAGTTTTAAGTTGGGGAGTGAGATCGGATTTACATTTTAAAAGAGGTCTCTGCTGAGTGAGGAGGATGGATGGCAGGGGGCAAGAGAGGAATCTGCCAGGCCACTTAGGAGGCTACTGCAGTTCATAAAAGAGATTATAGTGCTCTAATTTAAGTTGGTGTTAGCAGAGGTGGAAAGAAATGGAAGAACTGGGGATATGTTCAGACGTGCAGCCAATAAAACTTAGTGATGAAAAGAAATTACGAGGCAGAACGAAGGTAAAGGCGTCAAAATCTTAGTTTTGGCTTCTACAACCAGGCTGCTTGTAATGCCATCTACTAAGACGGGGAAATTGAGGGAGAAACGCGCTTTTGGAGAGAGTAGGTAGAGAGGGGAATAGTAACATAGAATGAGATCCTCAACACATAGATCACGATCTACCTGGAAGGCCACAAACTCTAAACCAGTGGTTCTCAAGTCAGCTTCTTCCACCAAGCCTAACAAATTTTTTCAGAGTTTGTAGAAATTGCTCGAGCATAGTAAAGACTTCATCGGCGTTATGCTATTCATGCCTTTCAGCAGTTTTTGAATCAAAAATCCTATCCTTCTCATCTAAAGACTCTAAAAAGCTTTTTTGTGAAAATAAAATGTAGTTCTTCTTTATGTAAAGACTGGGAGGCCCCATGGCGGTTGCCGAGGAGTGGAACACATCCTGGCCTCAGACTCGGAGGGCACATGATCACATCCTGGCTGTGCTCCTGATTCGCATGATGACTTCGGACACGTCTGGAAGTCTCAGTTCTCTCATTTGTAAAAGAGAAATAAACTATGAAGCGAACACTGAATAAAGTAATAAATGTGAAAAGTTTTTAAATGGGGTAAAACCACTGCTTTATGATGTTAGTTATTTTTTTATTACTATAAAAAGCATTTCTAATGACACAGGCCTCATTTGTGAATGTGATAAATATGAAACACGCTCACTGAGACTACTGCATGCAAAGCCCTCATCTTACAGGCCTTAGCATGTATAAATTACCAATTTTAACAAAAATGTATTTTCCTGAACCTTCACGAAGTGAGCCTGGATAATAAATCACATTGTCTCTTAGCTACAAATCATTTAGTCCAGTGGCATGTGAAAATTCACAGCAGCAAAACCACCTGGGGAGCCTTAATAAAACACTATATCCTAGGCCTTGCCCTCAACCTGCAGAATGAGAATCCGTGTGAATGGGACCCAGGAATCAGTATTTATCCAGTACTCCCTGCTGGCGGTGATGTAGCTGGCCCACAGTCTTAACACCTGAGAAGCCATGTTGTAGGGGAGAAATGGAAATGCAGAGAAGGAGAGTGATGACCCAGCAGCACACCTGGATTGAAAGTGTTCTTTCCAATCTAGCCCCGCGTGCCTTTCATCATATCTCACGGGCACCACCCGGGGCCTGGATCCTGCTGATCCTTCTAAATAAGAAAACCTTGACAGGTAACAATAGTATAAAAGCCAAGATAAGAGATGCCGACAAAAGTAAGAGGTACCAAAAATAACACGTACCCCAAAAATAAGCAAGTACTAATGAGACTGAAGCTTAAAGTGAATCTGAATGGTTCCAGGGAAAGCCAATCAATGGGCGTAACAAAAATTAGACACTGAGCCTATGTTATGTACATCATACTTGGTCTCTCTCATGTATTTATTTATTTATTTATAATTTTTTTAAAGTACTCAGACCGTTTCTGGTATCTCTCCTGCATATTTTAAGTTGGGGTTCATTGGCAATTGTTCATTGTGAAACCCTACAGATATATTATACCCAATTTTTTGTCAGGTGAGAATGCAAAATGATATGTCAAAAAGAGTGAGGACAACTCAATAGTAAGAAAAAAAACAAAAACCAAAAACAAAATTAACTAATTAACCCAATTAAGAAATGAGCTTAAGGACTTGAACAGACATTTCTCCAAAAAAAGACATACAAATGGCCAACAGGCATATGAAAAAATGCTCAGTGTTACTGCTCATCAGAGAAATGCAAATCAAAACCACAATGAGATATCACCTCGCACCTGTCGGGATGACTATTAATAAAAACACATAATTAGCACTTATTATATATTAATTATCTTTGTTATTATTATTAAGCTGTGTGTACCATGAAGGGTACTATAGATGCTAGATGATCATGACATGGGCTGGCTCTCAAGAAGAGTATACAAGTAGGGGAGACACACAAGAAAACAAATGTTTATAATAGCATAATTTTAGGGATATGGACTCTGGAAGCAGTTTGAATCCCAGCTCTGCCACTTAGCAGCTGCTCAGTGTTGGGCAAGTTACTTAACCTAACATGAAATTACCTTATCTGTAGGGTCAAGATCATTATACTTGCCTCCTAAAGTGGTTGTGATGATTACAAAGATAATGCACATAAAATAAATAGCACGGAGCCTGGAACATAATTAAGTGCTCAATAAATACAGCCATTATTCTTGTCAGCTTGTTATGTTAGAAGTGGCCAGTGGGTGCGACGGCAGTGCCAAGGAAGGCACCGAAACAAACTCAGGGGCCGGGATGTTTCCAGGCACAGACGCCTGTGAAGGAGGTGAAGCCAGAACTCAGTCTTGAAGGTCACAAGGAGATAACCCAGAAAAGAGGAAGGAATGGTGCTCGGAGCAGATGGTGCAGTTAGTAATAAGGTGGGATGCAATCAGGGAACCACAAATAATTCCGCCTGGAAGCAGAGAGGAGTGCAGAGCAGACAGACCTGAGAAAGGCTGGGGAGACGAACAAACATCGTGAGGACGGGGTCTCCTACAGGGCTAAGGAGTTTGGACTGGATTCTGAAGGAAACTCAAAACTTTAAAAGACTTTAAACGGAGAAGTGACATGATCGGATTGTGTTTTTAAATGACAGGGATAAACAGTGTGATCGGCAGAGTAAAAATAGCTAGGAGTGGGGAGGGGTTAAAACTTATAAATGTGAGCAATGCCTATGAACATTGTCTGAGCTAAATGACTTTTAAAACAATTTCCATTGCTGATTTAAGATACTTTGCACAGATGTGAGAGTGTATTTTTTTCCTGACGGAATCTCATTTCTACTCTAAATTCTTTATATCCTTTTGTTTGCCCTCATTTGTGTTTACACCACCTGTCAATTTAGTATAATCTGTGATTTTAATGTGTTTTCCCCTCTTCCAGATCATTATTAAATGCGCTAAATAAAACCAGACCCATCACTGCCTCTGGCACTTTCCTCCCTGAACACTTCCACTTAGTTCAATATGCTGATTGTTATTGGCATAATACCTCTAAACTCCTTGAAACTTCCTTAGTACACTTTAGTCCGTATCTGTGAACAAGGTAAATAGACGAAAAAAAATGCTTTCTCTTTATCTAAGCAGGACCTGGGCCCTCTAGCTTCGTTTTGTGGGCCTTATCCCTCTGATTTAATCCCTTAGAAGGGTACATATATGGGGTCCAAAAACAATGTTACTTGAGGAGCCACGTGTAAAATCAATGCTACTGTTCTTGTTCACTGTGTTCTTCAATCAGATATTTTAATGGATAATAAACTAATCAATCTCTTCATTTCATAGTTTACTAGGGTGTGTGTGTGCGTGTGTATGTGTGTGTGTGCGCGCGCGCGCTGGAGAGAGAGGCTTCTGAAACCAGATTGCATGGCATCAAAGTCTTCTCTTCTTCATTGCATAGAAACCAGGTGTCTCCCCAGTGGTCCAGAGACTTTATTTCATGTAAATCTGGAAATATATTAGTAATCACAGACATTTTTCTTAATTATTCCAGTCACCCCTGCCTCTTCATCTCTCAGTTCCACCTCCAGTTCTAGATTCCAGTTTTTCAAGAAGTAAAAGCCAGGGCTCATCTGCATACTGGAATAACATGTAAGGAAAGGGAGAGGCTATCACCACTGTAGGAGGCAACTCTAAAAACAGGTGTCAATAAATAAAAAAGCAGTGAATACAAACACAGAATTTTTTTTTATTTTAGCATGTTATGGGGGTACAGATGATTAGGTTACGTATGATGCCCTTACCCTCCCTCTCCCCCCAAGTCCGAGCTTCAAGTGTGTCCATTCCCCCGGAAGTACGCATCGCACTCATTGTTTGTGCATATGCCCGTCCCCTCTCCCCCTGTCCAACATCTAATACATGTTATTCTTATATGTGCACTTAAATGTTGATTAGCTAATACCAATTTGATGGTGAGTACATGTGGTGCTTGTTTTTCCATTCTTGGGATACCTCGCTTAATAGAATGTGTTCCAGCGCTTTCCAGGAGTATACAAGAGGTGCTATATCACCATTGTTTCTTAAAGCTGAATAGTACTCCATGGTATACATATACCACAATTTATTAATCCACTCATGTATTGATGGACACTTGGGTTGTTTCCACATCTTTGCAATTGTGAATTGTGCTGCTATGAACATTCGAGTGCAGATGTCTTTTTTAAATAAAATAGGAGTCATCAACCTACCAGACTTCAAACTCTATTACAAAGCTGTAATATTAAAATCAGCTTGGTACTGGCACGAAAACAGAGCCATTGACCAATGGAAAGAACTGAGAACCCAGATATAAAACCGTCCACATATAGCCATCTAAACTTTGACAAACCAGATAAAAACATACACTGGGGAAAGGAATCTTTATTAAATAAATGATGCTGAGAAAACTGGATAGCCACATGTAGAAGACTGAATCTGGATCCACACCTCTCACCTCTCACAAAAATCAATTCACGCTGGATCAAAGATCTAAACCTAAGGAGTGAAACTATTAGAACTCTAGAGGAAGAAGTTGGAAATTCTCTTCTAGACCTTGGCCTAGGCAAAGAATTTATGAAGAAGACCCCAAAGGCATTGCATACATTTTATGCGTTATTTCTGCCCATTCCTTGCGAGTTTCTTTTCAGCTGTGGTTGATTAAGGTGTCACACTGATGATGACAATTTGTTTTCCTGGTTGTATCAATCGTTTGTTTTATGCCTGAGTTCCTGCCTGAAGGTTCATCTGTAACCAGTGCTTTTACAGCAGTACACCCATTGGTCATAATGAGTTTAGGACGCACATAGAGGCTGATAATGAATTTAAAAGAATTACAGAAAAAGTACCCTAAAAATAACATAGCCCAATTATCTAGATCTGCAATGCCATTTTTGTATACAAAAAATAGACCATTATCCTTGATTTGACAAGCAGGGAGTCTGTTTTATTTCATTTAACTCACACCTCTGAAAGCAAACTCATTTATACTGTTCTAGCTTATGAATGATGAGGTTGTTCTTTTAGGAGTAAGTAAGTGTAGGTGGGAAATATATTGGGATATTATTTTTATAACATGAGTAGATAAAATATCTACTTCATATGGTGCACATTAGAATGTAATATAAATGCAAAGATGATGGTTAATTGGGATGGCAACACTTGGTAGTAATGTACTTAAGTCAGAAGCTCAAATTTCAAAAGGACATTGGACAATGGCTATAAATAACAGTATTGTGTATTAGTTATCTATTGCTGCATAATAATATTATCACAAACTCAGCAATTAACACATTTATTATCTCACAGTTTCTGTGGGTTAAGAATCTGGGCACATCACACCCAGAAAAGAGAGCTTAGGGAAAAAAATAAAAAGAATCTGGGCATAGTTCAGCTGGATTCTCTGCTTCAGGGTCTCACAAAGCTGTAGTCAAGGTGTTGGCTGGGGCTGCAGTTTCATCGGAGACTCGCCCAGGGAAGGATCTGCTTCCAAGCTCACATGAGTGTTGACAGCATTCAATTCTTTGCAGGCTGCCAAAGTGAGGGTCTCGGTTTTTGTTGTTTGTTGGCAGAGGGCCACTCCTTGATACATGACCCTCTCCATATGTCAGCTCCCAATGTGGCAACTTGCTTTGTCAAAGCCAAAAAGGGAGAGAGAGTCTTCTCTCAAAATAGACATTACAGTCTAGGTAATATAATCTCATATATATGATCATGCACATCCCAATCAAAAAACCAAAATCGGATAGGATGAACTTAGCAAGTTTAATGAGATAATATGTGTAAATTACTGCATGTAGGAAGTGCTCAATAAATTTACTTAATCAGATAAAAATCTTGTTGCAGATGCATTTTTAAAAATGCATATATGGTCTTACAGAATAAATGGATGAAGAATGGATTAAATAAGTGGACTTTAGACTTTCCTGATCCTAAAAATATCCCCAGGTGCATGCTAAACTGTACATTTCTAGGTTCTCTCCTTGGACATTATTGATCAAGTAGATCCGATTGAAGTTGATGATTGTTGTGATCAAGCACCTTTGAGAAAAACTGATTTAAATGTCAGAAACTGTTAAGCAAAGTAAACAGGTGAAGTAAGTTAAAGTACAAATAACCACAATTGTACATGAATTATTATGCGTGTTGAATTGAGGGTATAATTTGAACTCTAAAGCAGATCTATATGGTAGAGTGTGAGGTATCACTGTGTACCTTACCAATTGATGAGAAGCTGAAGGATAGAATGTCAGGGATTGAGAATCTCCTAAAGGAGGATTATAATTGTTCAGTTATTAAAAAACATCAGTTGAGGGTAAAAGATTTAGCAGAGGAAATAAAAAGAAGCAAAATTGAGTGTTTTATACATAAAAATACTGATCCTGATATCTTTATATTCATAACAGAGGAAATGAAGCATTGAGATTATTTGAAACATGAGGGAAGAAGGTATCAGAATATTGGTACATGTGGCAAAAAATACAAATCTAGGGGTAGAAATGATCCACTGAATCTCAAATGGGTGGGCTCCAGTTTTGAATTTCAGGAATATTCTATCTGAAGAGGAAATCAAGCATATAGTGAACTTAGATCATTGAAAAAAACATAACTCAACTCTGGAAAACAGTGAGAGATTTTAACTCACTTAAAACATTGAGAAACATTTTGACTACAATAGTTTTATAATATGTTTTGAAATAAGACTGTGTGATGCCTCCAGCTTTATTCTTTTTGCTCAAGATTGTTTTGGATCTTCAGGGTCTTTTCTGGTTTCATACAAATTTTAAGATTATTTTTTCTGTTTTTGTGAAAAATGACATTGAAATTTTGATAGTAATTGCATCTAATCTGTAGATTGCTTTGGGTAGGATGGACATTTTATCAATATTAATTCTTTCAATTCATGAATATTGGATACCTTTGCATTTATTTGTGTCTTCTTCATTTCTTTTATCAATGTCTTATAGTTTTTGATGTATAAATCTTTCACCCCCTTGGTTAAATTTGCTTCTAAGTATTTTATTTTATTTTTGTTGATATTATAAATGGGATTGTTTTCTTATTTTCTTTTTTGGATAGTTCATTGCTAGTGTATAGAAATGCTACTGATTTTTGTATGTTGATTTTATAACATGGAACTTTACTGAATTTATTTATCAGTCTAATAGTTTTTCCAGTGGAGTCTTTAGTGTTTTTATATATAAGATCATGTCATCAGACATCAGAGATAAGCATGGTACTGGCATAAAAATAGATACCTTAAACAATGGAACAGGATAGAAAGCCCAGAAGTGAACCCAAGTATTTATAGTCCATTGGTTTTTGTCAAAAGGTGCCAATAACACACAATGGGCAAAGAGAAAGGACAATCTCATCAATAAATGGTGTTGAGAAAACTGGATATCACACTTTATACAAAAATCAACTCAAAATGGATAAAAGACTTAAGTGTAAGACCTGAAACTGTAAAGCTACTAGAAGAAAATGGGGAAAAACTTTACAACATTGATCTGGGCAATGATTTTTTGGATAGAATTCCAAAAGAACAGGCACAAAAGCAAAAATACACAAATAGGACTGCCTCAAATTAAAAAGCTTCTGCACAGCAAAGGAAATAATTAACTAGGTGAAGAGACAACCCATGGATTGGGAGAAAATATTTGCAAACCATACATCTGATAAGGAGCTAATATTCAAAATATATAAGGATGCAATTATAATTCAATAGTAAGAAAACAAGTGACTCAGTTTAAAAATGTGCAAGGTGTCTGAACATTCTCAAAAGAAAAGATATGAATGGCCAACAGATATGTGAAAAAATGGTCAACATCTCTAATCATCAGGGAAATGCAAGTTCAAACCATCATGAGATATCACCTCATGCTTGTTGGTATGGCTATTATCAGCAAGACCAATGATAACAAGCATTGGCAAGGATGTGGAGAAAAGGAAAACTTTGTACACTGTTTGTGGGAATGTTAATTATTACAGTCACTTTGGAAAACAGTGTGGAGGTTCTTCAAAAATCTAAAAATAACATTACCATATGATTTAGCAATCCCACTTCTGGGTATATATTCAAAGAAATTGAAATTAGTATGCCAAAGAGATATCTATATTCCTATGTTTATTGCAGCATTATTCACAATAGACAAACAATGGAAGTAACCTAAGTGTCCACCAATTGATAAATGGATAAGGAAAATGTAGTATATACACATAATGGAATACTATACAGCCTTAAAAATGGAAATTCTGTTATTCATAATAACATAGATGGAACAGGAGGACATTATTATAAGTGAAATAAGGCAGACACAGAAAGACAAATACTGTATGATCTCACTCATATGTGGTATCTAAAAAAGCTGACCTTATAGAAACAGAGAGTACAAAGGTGGTTACCAGAGTCTGGGGTGACGGGGAGGGGAGAGATAGAGAAAGGGAAGATATTGATGAAAAGGTACAAAGTTTCAGTTAGACTCGGAGAAATTACTTTTAGTGATCGATTGCCCTGCTTTCTGACCATGGTTAACAATAATGTGTATTTAAAAATTGTTGAGAATAAATTTTTAATATTCTCATCACAAAAAAATAGGTTGGTGAGCTGGTGGATATGTTAATTAGCTTGATTGAATCTCTTTATAATGTATACATACATCAAAACATCACATTGAATGCCATAAATATATGCAATTATTTGTCAATTAAAAATAACTGTTAAAAAATGCAGAGAAATGAAGTTAAACAAAAACAGTCCAGAAAAGTTCACAAGTCTTTCAATTCAAGATCACATTGAATACTTTATAATATTTTACTGTAGTCCTATTGTCTGAAAAGGTATACTTTCTCTGTCAAATTTGAAAAATAAGAAAAATATATTCTCATGGCTTCTTTAAGGGGTCTCTCCCTCTCTCTCTCTCTCTTTCTTTTTTTGTATACTGCACATGGCAGGTTAAAAGGGCTGAGCTGTGTTGATTAACTATCCAAATGTTTAATCAATACAGCAATAGCAAGATGCGTTCTGGCTGTGAAAGACCTTGGAAAGGTCCCACTTGCCTTATTCTCCACCCCCAAGTGGGACATCAATGAACTATTACATGGTCCCTGCATATCAATGCAGTAGGGCTTAGACAAATACAATGTTAATGGATAATTGTGGGTCACCTTGTCAAAATATGTTAAATGCCCCTTGAGTACAGTTCTTTTCCTCCCTATTAAAAATGACAGTAAATTGTGACCTTGTTTATATCATACATGCTTTCAGGAAGCAAATATTATTATTCAGTCTGTAACGGATTTATTGATTTATAGGTCAAAAAATTCATTAGGACTAAATTATAAAACACACTTTCTGTGTTGATACAACCCACGATCATTGTGTGACAAAGTGCTAAACAGTCTTACTTGGTTTAGGCAAAATACCTTTATGAACATTCATTCAGAAAACATACATAGAGGCAGCTTCTAGCAGAATGATTCATAAGCAAGGCCTCTGTGCCTGGATGTCTGAGATATTGACATAGAACGGAGTCAGGGAAAGTTCACTGGGTGACCAAGGTCCTTGGACTGTTGCCAAGAATATGCCATCTGTCAGGATGGTGGTACGTGCAGGAAGCCTGGGCCTTGGACTCCTGCCTCCCACTAGATCTATTCAGAACGCCGAGAACACCCACACGGATCCTCCACTGTTTCTGATGCTGCTGAAGGACAGAGGATTGCTTGTCATCTGGTGCCATGAGTCACAAGGAGACGAATTGTGGCACTTGGTACTTCTAGATTCCAAGTGTTTCTGCGGCAGCATGACACACAGAATGCAATGGGCTAGATTGGCAGTCATGTTTGAGGTTTTCTTTTTTCTCTTTTTTAAACATTTCTTAAGAGACTGGTAAAATGAAGATTCGATGGCCAAGAATGTAGATTATGCAGAGAATGTCAGAATTTATTTGTCATTTTATCATTTGTTACTACTAAGCCTAAGATAATGCTAGGTTGAAACTAAAAATGAGATAAAAATGACATAATTGGCCAAGCTTTTTCCTTCACTACGAAACCCATTTTTTTCCCTTCTGAGAAAGAATGCAAAAATATTTAAAACCATAGGTTGTGTGCTAAGAGATGCATGAATATAGAAAGCATTATGCTACTTTAATGGGTCATGGAAAGAAAATGTGTTGTACAAGTATAACACATACATTCAGAATGTGTAATAAAGGATAGTGTCATCTTTAAAAATGAAAGAAAACAGCATAAATAACTAAAATGGGAACCCTCTTAACATGTCAGTGATTTTATTAGAGGAATAGTTTCACTTTGTATACACATCTTCAATTTACCTCTGGGCAGTCGAGTATAAAGTAACAATTTACACATTATAATGAAATAGAGTAAATGTCGCGATTTAAAAATTCCCTGTGTGGTGGGAATTTATTCTATCAGAGCACCAAGGTAAGATACACCTCTCTTTAGTATATGTAATTTGGAGGTACAGATGCTTAAGAACACTCAGATGTAGCTTTGAGAGTGTAGGAATTAAACAACATTCCATCTGAGGGCCTGATTCTATTCTATTTCTATTCTATTTCGTTGCAATCTACCACCCTCCGCATGTTTCTGGCCACTTGTCTGATACTTGGAGAAGGAGAAAGGAACACATAAAAAAAAGACTTGTCCTTATAAGTATAAACCGTGGAACGGCTGCCAGATTATCCTTCCCTAGATATTATGCACTAGTGGATGTTTAGAGTTGAAAGATGACCTACAAATAATCAAATCAAAGTTCCTTAGTTTCTGGATAAGAAGGAAGAGGCACACAGATGCTAAGTGGCTTAACCTAGGACAAGCAAGGTGATGGCAGAAACCGGATGGCGAAAACTCAAGATTTCTTCGACGCTTTCCACTGTACTATCCTGCCTTCTTCAAAGATCCATCAGCCTTTCCTCCTTTCTGTGCCCATGTGTGCCCATCAGTCCCTTCCTGTTCTTCCTAAAACATCTCCTGTTCTCTGCAAGTGGGAGATTATTGAAGTTGCCACGCTGCTTCTCTTGCTTTACTTTTTGTCTTTGCTATGTTAGCTAACATCTACTGAGGAATCACTATCTACTGGGCATGATTCTAAGCCTTTTATATGTAATAATTTATTTAATCTTCAACTGAAGCTATTATCTATTTTTATAGCTGGGAAATTATCTTCTTCCTGCACAAACCCTCCCCCTTCCTCTTCCTCTTCCTCCTTTTTTTTTTTTTTTCCATAGAAGGGATAACCAAGGCTAAGACATTCCATAAATTGCCCAAGGTTACCAGCTAATAAGGGGTGGCCCTGGGATTCTAACCAAGCTGCCAGGCTTTAGAGACGATTCTTTGCATCACTAAGCAGATGGGGTTTCTTTTTCTCTAGTGGATGGAGTTATTCCTGAGGCTGATTCCAGTCCTCCCCGGCACCATCACTGACAAAGAACAGGAAGGACATCCTAGATGCCCTGATTTGCTCATTACATGTTGTATGCATGTGTCAAAATATCACTTGTACCCATATATATGTACAATTATTATGTTCCAATAAAAAAATAAACAACAATAAGGAGAAAGCAAGGAGGAAGAGAAAACATCAATAGTTGCAGCTAGTCCTTTATCACCTAGCCCCTGGGTGACATGTTGCACATGTTCTCTTTTTTAGAAGATTCCTGGCCCATACTGCCCTAACTGCTGCTGCTAAAAGTTATCTTTTGATGCAAGATGTGTAATATATTGGTATTTCATTCTTGCCCCCACCCTGCCCCAAATTCACAGGTCGTAATGTACTGATGGTATTTAAATCTGTCACTATGATTATGGAGTCAATATCAAGTATTTCAAGTTAATACTGGTAATGTGGAAGGATCTTTTCAATTTGTAATTCATATGGATAAATATTTCCCTCAAATAGGTTGATACACTTAAATATAATAAGTTGTCAGGCCAATATATCATTTAAGTTTTTATTAGGACCAATATTTAACTCTTCTTATTGATGATCATTATATTCTATATAGTGGGTTAGGCTGAAATGATTAAGTTAGATCACTTGAGAAACCAGCTGTCTGTTGACAAAACCACTTCCAGTGATATGAAAGTATTTTTTCAGAGGTGATTTAGTGTTCTTCACGTTATTTTTTAATAAATGAGATAAAACAGTGTTCTCCCTCATAAAATGATAAGTCTTTGTGGCTTTTTGTATAATTTTATCCATTTTGTTAATTTTTTTTTCCTGGAATCTCTATGAGGAAATTTTATTTTTGTATGTGTGTGATTCTTTTTGCTGTTCTCAACTTAATTCGGTCAGTAAATCATGACACAAATCCCAGAAATTTTAATTTCTCATAATTTTCACATTAAATATTTCTGCTACTCTTAATTGTTTGAGATTTGTACAGAGCTTCTTATTGACAACATGCTTGACAATTATGTCATCAACGTAAAACAATTCTCACTAATTTCATTACTTTTAAATATCAATCAAATAATAGGGGTGATGTTTATAATATATTAAAATTTAACTTGCTTATACTCGTCAAAAACTAGACAAACAAGGCTACATGATTCAAATTGTATAACATTCAATATTAGTTTATTAAACTAGTTAAATCACAAGTGTAGTTATTAATATATATGCATATATAGTTGTTAGTCTCTCTTTTTTTTTTTTTAGTAATAGATCTTGCTATGCTGGCCTCGAACTTGTGGGCTCAAGCCATCCTCCCACTTTAGCCTTCTGAGTAGCTGGGACTACAGGCCTGTGCCACTGCACGCCTTTATTTTTTATTGGTAGAGGATTCATATTTGGACATAAGAGGACCGAGCACCTGTTTAGTATGTATTTCTAGATTCTATGACAGTTTTTTAAGGAGAATAGATTTGCGCACTCACTACTTTAGAAATATTTTAAAAAATGGCATGCGTTCCTGCTTCAGCATAGATTTAGACAATCACCTTAGGCATGGAAAGAAAATATACTGCTAGACAGATATGAGAATTTCTACTTAGAAAAACCTTAAAAACCTTTCCTGCTCTTCTGTTTAATTATTATTAATAATGTACTTAATACAAAGATGCAGGTGGCAATGTGGACAGGTGTGGATGTATGTTGAATTGGCTTTATAAATTAGCATGGGTGATTTCATTCATTACTAACTTCCTGAGATATGTTCTGTATGAAAAAGTCACAGGAATATTTGTAAAATAATTTTGCAGTTCTTGATTTTTCTTTTTCCCAATTTTTTTTCTCAACAAGAAAATTATCTCTGATATTCTGCTTTTACCTAAATGAAAACTTTCTATAGAAGCAGCACAAGGAAGTAATGCCTTCAAATCACAAGCCTTGTATTTTCAAGAAAGCCAAGTGCTTCTACATCCCTAGTCTTCCTTTGTCCTCTTAATAATCCTCGTGATGAGAGGGAAGTGACTGCTCAGTGTTTTATGACCGGGAGAATGGAGTGACATGAATGTAAGTGGTCAGAAGCAGATACCATCAAGAATATAGGCTCTCAGCTTTTGAAGTCTGTGTTCCATCAGCCAAACTTTGCTATTTTCTAGAAAAGACCCAAGTGGTGGAGTCACTAATCTTGTCATTATGCACTAGAGAAAAATAAATGATCCATCTCTTTATCATGTACTGAACTTTCTTGATAAGTAAAACATGTGGATTCATCCAGACTTAGTCAAGCAGGGATTAATGTTAGAAAATGAGTTTTGCTTTCTCTGTATCTCTCTTAGAATTAGAAAGAGCTCTGCGAGGGTTTGGCTAGGGGTAAATAGGAGAGGCGAGGAGTCATCGTTTAAATATTTGTTTGATCCTGGGTCCCATGGGAAAATCTTTTTCTTTTCTTGACTCATTCCTTTTTCATCTGCAAAATGGTGGCGGGAGTAAAACTCTCCAGCTTGCTTTTATTTTAGGCATTCAGTAAAGTATGTAACCTGCAATATTTCTTAAGAGTTGTGTAAGTTTTGCCGACCTGAATTTTTTCATGTTCTTCTGCATCCTACATGTGTAACTATTCTGTGTTATCAGTCCCTATAATGAAAGATAATGTTGAATTACTTGGTGAGGTTTTCACTGTTTTCATCAAAAAAAATAATAATTTGGGCTAGAGCTGTAGAGAATAAATGTTGTGTTTTTAATATGGAAAAAAAAAGATCATGGGGTATGATTTCCTGTGCAAAGACCATTTTCCCAGTAATATATCATGCCTCTTTTCTCCTGTGTGTGCAAAAGGACCTTCCTTCATTATATGTTAGAAGGTGCATAACTCCAAAAGAGATGAAGTTAGATGAAAAAGAGCTATTCTGAACTCTACTGATTAAAATAAATGTGCTCATAAAAAAGGCAGGAGAGTAAATTACTACATCCCCAGAACAGCAGTAACTTATACACCAACAAGTTATTTTCGAGTTGCCAGAGGAAATAATCTGCTATCAACAAGGGGTAATTGCCTGAGCAAACTCATCTTTACATCTCACACACACTGTCACCTTGTATAAAAAAGGAGAAATGCACTACATATCAATTCAGAAAAGATTTTCTGAAATATTTTTCTAAAGATTTCTTCCTTCTCCTAGGCAACTAAAAAGAGAGAACATGAATACAGTTCAGAACACATCTAATCTCGCTCCTGCCTTATCACTGAGTAGCATCTACACAGCAGATTGGATTCCACAGCTCAGAGGCCTAGGGGCAAGATGAGAAAGGATCCATTTAGATGGGTATAGAAATTCCAATCTGAGATTTACCTAAGACTGCCACAGGTGAAACAGGCTAAGGAAGAAACCTCCAGGATACATGTTGCTATCATTAGCAAGAAATATCAATGTGATGTATACATTCAGTTTTACACAGAATAACAAAGGCAGAAAATCAGAGGCAGGAAAAAGGAGGGAAAGGATGTTAAGCAGGAAAGAGAGAAAGGAGATCTCTTTCTGAGAGTAACATTTTCCTTTTGCAGAGAGGAAAAAGCAAGATCTTGATAAAAAAGTCAGATATATCTTATTTTTAAAGCACAATTAGTGTACTTTACTTCTGCCCTGAGTACATTCTGTTGAATTTGGGAAGTATAATTTTAATATCTGGGATATGATGTGTGTATGTGTTAAAACTGCTAACGATTGGATGAGTCATCAGGGTGACAGGATGCATGAGTATGTCTAAGTTGGACAGAAACCAGAAACTCTTGAACACAATTGCCCACAGCGTGCTCTCTTTCGCTGTCTCTCCCTCTGTTTTGCACATGCTCTCTCGCTATCGCACTCTCTCACTCTCTCTTTGTTTTGGCAAAGTGCTCATTTTATTGAAAAGATGCTTTCTGAGAGGCCAGTGCTAAAGGTCTCTAGTTACTAGGGTGATTTTTACTCACTTAAGAAAAATTATGTCCATATGAAACTTTAGTACGTGCACATATCTGCAGATGCACCGTGACTACATTTTGACTCACTGAAGGCCCTGTCACATGACATGCTACTATATCTTTAAAAGTTTGCAGCAGACTTTAAACTCATATATTTAGAGCCTAATAAAAAAAACATGATGTAGTTATTAGTTTTGAATTTAGATATTTCTCTCACACAGAAACTTATTAAAACCAATAACCATAAATAGACCAGATATTAATTAGTTTTCAATGAAATGGCCACATATAGCATATACATCCAGGTAATATATATGCTTTTATCTTCTACTTTTCAAAATATGAATGTCTGGATGATATACAGTAGAGTTATACCATAACCATATTTAAATCACATTAACTAAATACATGAGGTCAGTGAAAGGGAAACCATAAAGAAAATAACACAAAATCCTGTGGCAATACCACCTATTCTCAATAAATGCAGGCCCTTGAGTAAAACCCAGACCAGTATTATCTGAGCCTTCATCTCTTCACCTTTAAAATGGAAATTATAATTTCTATGCTTAGTAAATGAAAATGAACTACTATGTAAATGTAGAATATTATTATTGCAGTAACTGAAATAATCAGAATATAACATCTTGACCAAGAATGACAAGGAAAATCAAACTTCTGTGGGCCTCAAGCAAATTTCTGTTACAGTAGAACTTAGCCAACTCAGGTGAGAAATATTTCCTCCCATGGACCCTTAATTACCAGTCTTGTTTCTTAATTCTCATTACTCTCTTTAGGTCTTATCTGACACTTACAACATACAATTCTGTGTGCATAGTAGCTCAGAGTGTGGACTTAGGGGCCAGACCCCTTGGGGGCTTCAATCTTGGCTCTATCACTAAGAGCATTGTGGTTTTTGGATAAATCACTTAATCTCTTTGTGCCTTGATTTCTTTTGTCATCTATAAATTTTAGGGTTGGGGTGAGAATTAAATGCATTAATGTAGGTAAAGTGCTTAGTGCCTAGCCCTTAGTAAACAATAGACATTATTACTATAGTGATTTGTGAACACGTGACATTTTCTTTACTAGATTGTAAGTTCCTTGAGGGAATGATATTAAGAATGATTTGCATTGTTGCATTTCCCAGAGTCTAGTACAATACCTAGCACAGTGACTTTCACATACTAGGTGCCTAATAAACATTTGTTGAATCAAGAATTAAATTGTGTACTTCACCTTACTAGCTAAGATTTTAGCATTTCCATGCAATGACTTCAGACAGCCAGAATATAGCAAGAAAAGCAATCTTTGTAGACCTTTCCCTAGTTTCTTCGTAAGTAGAATTTAACTCACTCAGTTTAGAAATGTTTTCTATCAATTCCTATTTTGACAATTCAATCATGAATGTCTCTCTGGAGTAAGGATATCTTTTTTTAAACAGTACTTACAAAAATAGATTTTCAGCACATTAAAGTAGAAGGATTCATTGCTTTGAAAAGTTTGTTGTGTTTTTATTTTTTTACCCCCTGAGTGAATAGAGAAAATATGGAGTTTCTATTTGAAACACCCAGGATACCAAAGAGATGTTTCAGTTATGAAATTTGCAGGAATATGATCTTGGTGTGAGATCTCCAAAATTCTGAGAATGCATTGTGTGTTCTTACACAGAACTTCAAGTTTTATTCATGAATTCTTCAAGATCTCAGTTTTGTGATCTGAATTGTTTATGCCATTAAATGAGGGCTACTTTGAGCTGCATTTATGTCTACTCAAAATCATATCAAGGATACTTGGAACCCCTAAGATAACTTGATAAACGAAATAAAAAGAAACACATTTTATGACAAATAATGCAGGAAGAACAACAATCTGACATCTCTACATCTCTGGTAGGTGAACACTTGCCTTTATTCTGAATTTGGGCCATTTGCTTTCATTCATTTTATTTTTTTCTTTCAGGCTTCTCTAGACATCTAAACCACTAAAGAATTTTTGACACGAATTGTTTTCTTCCTTTCTACTCATTCTCAAGAAAAAGATCCTTAGAAGCATCCTTAAGAGTTAAAGCAATCAGGATTCCAGCTCTCATTAAAGGACATAAAGTAAACAAAATGTAGGAGAGAGAAGTAAAAACAGAGGTGTCTCTGAAGGCCCAGGGCTGCTGCCATACTTAACGTGCTATAAATGTTCTGAAAGTAAAGTAAACAATAAAATCACTAGATTTAGAGATGATATTACACTCCTCAGGATTCTAACAGACCAAACTGATGAGAACAGACTACAGCATAGTGTACATAAGTGAGTGGCAAATGCGATGGACTGAGGGCAAGAGGTGGGAGGAAAAGAACCCCGAGTATCTTCCTATGTATAGCTGAGCCCCTGAGCCCATTTTTGGAAAGTGAAAGCTCTGTGGACTGTTATTTCCTGAACACTTCCACTTAACATTAACAAAATTCATTAACACTTTGGAAATCAGCAAAATACAAACTGTTATAAAAAATAAAATTAGAAACAAAATAGAAAACAGTATTTTGACCTTTTATAAAAACATGTTGCTTCCTTACTGATAAGACCATATCAACACCACTTGAGCAATTATTTTTTATTTGATAAATGATTCAATTATTGCTTATTGTCTAAAGCACTTTCTACATATAAATGAAAATATATTTTATTATGTTATGTAACTAAATATGAATACATTCATATAATAGTAAAGAATATTAATTTTGTATTATAATCAGTGTATAAATATTATATTTCATATAAGTCAGGGATGACTTTAATCTCCATTTTTCAAATGAAGAAATGGAGGTATAGAGATGGTCAATAAAACATAAGATAGAAGATCCAGAAAAATCATGACTAGTAGAACTGAGGTTGTAGAGGAGTTTCCAAATCTTTATATACTGAGATATATAGTATTCCATATTTAAAGGGAAAACTGAGAAAAAAATACGCAAGAATACTATGGCCAGTGATTTTCAAACTATCCTCAGCAGTGTTCCAGGATTGCGCGGAGGTACCTAGGGGGCCAGGGGAGCCAAGAGGGAGGATCATTGTTGTTTGAGTGTCTGTTGTATATACTGGGCTCTGCACAGAAAGATTCCATTTGAGGAAACTACTCTGCTGTTCAAAATTTTGAAAGCCATTGTTATAGATCAATTTTCCTGGTGTATTCAACCACATTCATTAATATTTTCCAAAATGCTACTTTTTTTTTTCAGTACACAGTTTGTGACACAGAACTGGACAATCAGACATGTTTAAGGACATGGTGATCGTGTATGTTCACCGAATCCAATATTGTTTGGTTAACTAATGTAAGCTACAGTTGTACCATGTGATGTCTAGATAGGCCAAGAAATGCTGTACATTAAATACAGCAATAGGTGTAAGTGGAGCTTATATTTCTTAGATAAATGCATAGTCACATTAGCTGACTGCTAAAGGGTGTTAATGTAACGATAAAGCTGTCATTTATCGTGTAATATTAACGTAATCAGTAGCAGAGGCTCACTGTTCAGAAAACAAAGATAAAGTGAAACTGGGTGATACGGGTAGCCAACAGGCAATCTTCCTCTCTATGTGAATATGCTCAGGATTTAAAGATGAGCTCAGTGTATTTGTGGATCTGTTCAGCTCCACATGTTTAAAAAATAAAGCAAAAACTAAAGATAGATGATAGAAACCTAGTGGAAAAAAAGAAACGCCGTTTCTCCCTTCATGCTTCCCACTTTCAAATGTTTTCTCAGCTTCAGTATAAAATAAAAATCATAATATGATAAGGAATCATGGTTCATCGTGGCTCCATTTGATAATTAAGTCATTTAAAAATAAACATTTGAAAAGAAGCTGAAGTAGGGTTTTTCTTTTCCTCTCATAGGCTGTAAGGCAGACTCACCCATACAGACAGGCATTTAATTGAGAATACTTTTTAATTACTGTGAATTATCCATTTCTTTCTTTACAGAAATACCTTTAGGAAAGGCAGTTGAACTAAATTTTCATATTTATTTTGCTGAGGCAATCTATTCCTGATTTGCTGTATAGTTAAAGAAAAGCTCTCTGGATGCATTAAAATATTTTTCTAAATGTATTTTTACAATAGAAACAAAACAACTTTCCCTCAAAAAGAGAAATGCTTGTATTTACTTGTCAGAAAGCTGTGAAGTCCATCATTGTACTGAATGACCAATTGCTAAAATACTATGTTATATGAGTAGAATTGGAGTGAACTTATAATTTTTATTTTCTATAATTTATAGATTTCAGGTCATCCTTCATTTTAATCCTTGTTTCTTTTTAGGGAAAATAATGCCTGTCTTTGTCTGACTCAGAGAGCATGCTGGTAATTTGCATATGAGATATATTTTATTAAGATGTTTTTATATTTGAATATTATATCATCTTGGTATTGTCTAAGAAATACAGGTCAAAATTTATGGACTTTTGTCTCTTGTGTGTGTTAATCAGTCTTAAAATGGTAGAAACATGCTGTCTTGCTAGTTGCAAATGGGGAACAGTGTTTCCCACAATCCTGAAAAAGTTTAACCTAAATCCAGATCTAAATCTCAGAAAAATATAGCGTGAGATTCTATGACTGCTGTGGTTAGGGGGGAAAACCTGGTCAATTAATTCTGCACTAATTCCCTCAAGACTCTATCCCCTTGGGGGGATCATATAAATACGATTTTACTTATCTGAAATAGGTTGTGCTTATATTCCTGAAAATTGTCCCATTTCTTGGATCCATTTAAAATTTTTCTGTTGGCATAGCAACAGATTAAAAGATCTACCACAGTTTTAAACACTTGCTTCATTCTTAAGAAAACAAAGTATATATTTATTTTACATTTAATTACATCCTTTCTGTCTTTCTATCAGCCTAACTTTCTCTTATTCCTCTAAGACATTCAACCCCAGAGTACATGTTTGTAATTCAAAAATATTGTGCTAAAATAGCTTTCTCACATTTATTTTTAATAAAAAAGTATTGCATTGAGGTAGTTACTAGGTCATGTTTTTATTATAAAATATTTATATGTAAATCGCTGAATACTTTTAGTATCAGACCTGGAAAAAAAAATCATTGGTTTTTACTTATGATACTGGATTCTAGATCTTTTACGAAAATATTGTCGAAGTATTCTTTCAGCCACATCCCTCCTACTCAGATAAATCACATTTATATATAATTCTTGGGGATAAATTAATGTTTTGGGGAAAGTATCAGAATGTAAACTATACTAAGTAGCTTAGTGTATTTTTTCACTTTGTTTTAATAAATCAGAAGTAGGAAATAGCATGAATTCAGAAAGCATAGCTCTTTTAGATGTCTTCAGTCCTATCGGGGAAATACTAACCCCTGTCCGCAAAGTGCATGGGATCTGTTGAGCGCAGTGATTTCAATTCTTGACCATCGAAACACCTGTGGAACTTTTACAATCACCCTAATCTCTGCCCGTTCCTCACTCCAATTCTATTTTAATTATTTTAGAGTGGTCTACAGACATGAGTATACTTAATTCCTCCTCAAGTAATACTAATGGGCACCCAGGGTTGAAAACCAGTGGTTTAGGCCAAGAGAATCAGCACAGACCAACTATGTACAGATCCCGCCTCACTCTGCCACCCACCAGCCCCGGGAGTGGATGGCTAAGGAAAATTGAAGGACAGATCACTGAAGGTAAAAATGTCAAAAAACCAAGGGATCAGAATGTTGAGTCAGTTATACTTTACCAATGTTATTAATATTTTTAAAAAGGGATGTCTGGATTTGGTGTGTAGCATGTAGAGAGTAAGGGAGTTATTATTCTCTTGTTCTGGCTGGTATCTCTCTTCTTAAAGTCTGTGACTGTATTCACTTTTTGGTACCTTCATTCAAATGTGTTTGACTTATTCTTAGTGGCAGTCAACTTTCCAAAAATAATGATGTAAAATAAAATAAAATAAAAAGGAATAAAATTAACAGCAGTTAAAGCTGATTTTTCTCATCTTGGATTTGTGAAATTAAAAATTTAAATTACATATGACCTTTCTTATTCATTTTTATATAATTTCATCATTTTTATTCTGTCATCTAAGTTCTACTTCCCCAAAATTCACTTCCTCTGCCTACTTTGTGTGATATGTACCATCTCCAAAATAGGAAAATGACTCTTTAGAAAGCCAAAGATATGTATTATTTATTTTGGATGCCATATCTAAATATATTAATAAATGAGGAACTCACTTAATTCTTATTATTAATTCTTATTTCGGAAAATAAGAGGCGTCATTCTGGGTCAGACTAATTTCTTGTAGTCAGGAAATGGCTTCATGGCATGCCCTCTAGAACAGATACCGTAATACGTCAAACTCCCTTAACTTCATTTGTGTATATCATAAATGCATTTATGACCTCAACTAAGGTTTTAAGCTTTTCAAAACATCTCATGACTTGAGTATTTTTTGACCAAAGATTTAAAAAATTACATCCAATTGTGACCTTTTTGACTACTAGATTTTTCTTCTTCCTTGTTATACGGATTAAGGATTTGGCAGCCATCTCTGCTCCTATGCCCTCCTTTCATCATTATTCTGTATGCACCTTATAAATTTGCCACTTGGGAGGAAATATCAAAATTTAAATCTGACATTACCCTTATTAAGCACTGCAGAATTTAGTTTTGGTAATCTCCAAAATTACAGCAGTATCATTATTACTAAAAACAAAACTAGTGAGTGAGATTTAAGATTTCTTTGCTGTTGTTTTTGTCTTTAGAATATATCCCACAAAGGATGTACAGAACACAGACTGAGTATCTCCAATCTGAAAATCTAAAATCCAAAACTTTTGGAGCACCCACATGACACTACATGTGGAAATTTTTACACCTGACCTCATGTGATAAGTCGCAGACAAAACTTTGTTCCATGAACACGATTATTAAAAATATGCATAGAATTACCTTCAGACTATGTGTATAAAGTGTATATGCAATATAGATGAATTTTATGTTTAGACTTGAGTCCCATCTCCAAGATATCTCATTATGTATATGCACATATTCAAAATAAAAAAAAAATCCAAAATGTGAAACATTTCTGGTCCCAAGCATTTCAGATAAGGGATACTCAGGCTGTACTTCGCTTCAGAGAAACTTGTAATAATTCTTTTCTCTAGATGATTATATTACCAATTTAATGCATAGTTAGGATCATTTGTTCACTTTTGCAGCTTTAGACTTTGCATTTTTCCTCTTTGAATTATTCTTTCAATCAATAAAATATTGACAGGGTTTAAAGTCAAAGTTATATTTGAAGATCTACTCAGAAAAGTCTCATTTACATCCCTACCTCCTCTACTCTTTTTCCTCCTATTAAATACGTGTTTCTTTTTCCAAGAATAAATATGCACATGTGTATAATTATGTATCTATATCTATCTGTATTGTCTCTCTTCTTTTCTTATAAAAAAGGCAGGTATGGTATACACTGTGTTGCACCTTGCTTTTTCATGTAATAATATACCCTGAAGATCACTCAATATTGGTTTGTAGAAATCTTTGTCATCTTTTTTACAGCTGCATTTTTGTGGATGATCCATAGTTTATTCACATAGTCTCCTATTGATAGATATTTTGGTTGTTTTCAGTCTTATATTATTATTAAGCACTACAGTCAATAACTATGTGCAAATGTTGTTTCATATACATGGACAAATATCTGCAGAACAGCTTCCTAGAGACTATACTAAGTTAAAGGGCATTTTTGAGTGACAACTTTCTTCTAGCATGCGTAGAATCGACTCTATTTAGCAATGAATGACATATTACTATTTTTTCTGTGCTATTGAATTGTTTGCTAATATTTTATTTAGGTATTTTACATAATGTTTGTTATTAACTGAATTATGTCCTGTCCCCCAATGCATATTTTGAAGCCCTAACCTCTAATGTAACTTTATTTGGAGATAGAGCCTGTAAAGTGGGGATTCAGGGTAAATGAGCTCATAAGGGAGGGGCCCTAATTCGATATAACCGATGTCCATACAAGAAAAGAAAGGGATGTCTGGGATGCCCGCACAGGGGAAAGGCCATGTGAGGGCACAGGGAGAAGATGGCCATGTGCAAGCCAAGGAAAGAAGCCTCAGGAGAAACCAAACCTGGAGACACCTTGATCTTGAACTTCTAGCTCCCCAAACTGTGAGAGAATAAATTTCTGTTGTTAAGTCCCTCAGTCTGTGGTATTTTGTTACAGCAGCTCTAGAAAATTAATGCAATGTTCATAAATGAAGTTTTACTTAAGTTATCTTTTTCTTGTGTAGTTTTTATCAGGTGAGGTATAAAGATTATACTCACTTCATTCTAAAAAGTAAAGTTTTCCTTATGTTTCTGTGCTCTGGCACAGTTTATGGGGGATTGGAATTATCCTATGTTTGAAGTCTGATAGATTTCCCCTGAGAAACTGATGCTGGTGTGTGTTTGAATAGCTTCTTGATAACTTTATTTCTTCTTTCAAAGTCATCTCTATTATTTTGAAAATGATTTCCTTTTGTTTTTAAGTTTATCTGCATAAAGTTGTGCAAAGTAGTCTCTCAAGACTTTTAAACTCTGTTTAAAGAGTTATTTCTTCCTTGTCATTTCTTATTTTGAGAATTATACAATTACTTTCTCATTTTTTTTTTTTAATTTGGATTAGCTACTGGTTGGGATGTATTTTCTTAAGTTTTTCAAGAACAAACTGTGTATTAGCTGATTTGTTTTTCTTATTCTAATTCATTAATTTTCACTTATTTTTATTATTTTATTCTTTTTCCCTTTGGTTAATTTTTGCTCCCTTTCTTCCTTTGAGTTAGAAGTCAATTAGTTAATTTTATTTATTTATACTATTTTATTTTTATTAACATAAATATTGAAAGCAGCGTATTTTCCTCTGAGCACTGCTTTGGTTGTATCCCACAGATTTGGACATTTGGGTAGTTTGTATTCACAGTATTTTAAAAATTCTGTAATTTGTGTTCACATTTTTTCTTCTGCCCAAGAGTTGTTTAGTTGAGTTTTCTTTTGTGGCCTAATAAATGTCAGCGTTTCGTACGTACTGGAAAAGAGGGTATTGGTATTGGGTCGGGGAGGAAGATGGATGACTTACTGGGTTTCTCAGTTTTTACTGCTTAATTTTTTATTGCTATAGTGTAAAGGGCTTTAAGAGTGCCGCTCTTACCTTTTTTGGGAGGGGGGTGTCTTTCGATTCTTTCCGTATTGTCTTTCTTCAAAGGGGCTCTTAGCTTCATCTATTAATAGTATTTCTTTATTTCCATTCAGCCTCTAGGTGGCACTCTAACTGCTGTTTGTCTGCTTCCCCACAGCGGTGCCTTCCCCAAAGTGCCACATCCAGTCATGCATACGTTTCAAGGTCCTTCATTTTGACCCTCCAGGAAGCATTTGGGGTACGATCTACCAGGTCTCAGATCTCTCAGTATTTCCCACTCAGGGCAGGTCCCCATGTCTTTCTGTGGTGGAATCCTAGTTGATGTTGTCCGTGTTTTGCCACCATCAGGACCTGTTAGCACTCTTACCTCTTCTCTGCCTCACAGCCCATCCCTTACTGTCAAGAGACTGAGATTTTATTCTCCTTGTAAGCTAATGCGACATAGTTTTATGTATGCTAGTAGAAGGTACAAGACTCCTGCATTAGAGATGAAGGACAATGATAACAATAATTAGTGTATTGGTATTTTTTTCTGCTGGTTCTCAAAGCCTCAATTTCCACAGAGCAATGCAAAGAGCGCCATAGGATATCAGCACATGAATTGGGTTGACTTGGAGCGGGGGAGGACGCTGAGCGTTGCAAACATGAATCTTTATGATTAGGCAGTAGGCATGTCTCTCTTTGTTCCATATGGTCATACTGTCTCTATCTTCCACAGCTGTTTGCCATATGAACATCCTTGCAAAGATAGTGTGGAACAAAGTGCTTTCCTCACAAAATGTGCAGAAATTCACCCCATGGAGCGTTGTCTCCCTACACTGACTCTGTGCCTCTCAGGGCTGCCTCTGCTGGTATCAGGTGTTAGTTTTCTCATTCACATCTTAGTCTTCCCTTTTGCCTAGTTCTGCTGTTGGTATGAGTTCTAGATATTATTTGCTTTCTTTCCATCGCGAATGCTTTTTGGAGTATGTCTGGTGATTCAGATTTAGGTGGCTGCCATTATCCTACAGAAAACTGGAAACCCTCTAATTACTTTATTAATTTCATAGTAAAAAAATTATCTAAATAATAATAATGGCAATTATATAAATGCTCTAAGTTGTTTTCAAAGTTTTGAATTCATCTATAGGCAAAATGTGGAAAGCAAAAATAGTTACAGAATAGAATGTAAATATTATACACCTTGACAATATGAATAATTGTTTAGCTAATAGAAATTGGGAGAAAGTAAGTAGTAGAGGTAGAAATGTAGATGTGTTAATTTCCTCCTTTTATATACTGCATAGTAAGTATATATTGTCTAACAATGTAACATAGTAAGTAGACACTATCTGTTCATTCATAAAGAATCAATAGAGCCTAAGGTTAATATTTCATGATAAAATGTAGCTGCTGGAGAAATCAAAGTAATATGATATATGATCAACAAAAATCAAGAAATGGGAGGAAATGAGGGGTCATATAATTGGTTTAAATTCTTTATTTTTCGTAGTGGGAAGTGAGTAGTACTATCTGAAAGTGATAAAGATATAGGGTTATAAATATTTTATTTCGAGGATGATGCTAATCACTGTAAAAAGAAGTAAAAACAGAAATCATTAAAAGAAGTTGCCTCTGGTAATAGGACAGGAGCTGGTTTGGAAAAGGAACATTTTACCTTTCATTTTACACTCTTCTGTACTACTTTGAATTTTTGTTTTACCAAATAAATATATGGTTTTATAATTTAAAACAATTTTCTAATTTAAGAAATAATATTTTAAGAGCTGAGCATTTGCCTCTAACAATTGTAACAGCCAATGCAAAAATCACTAGAAGATTAGAACCCTCTCCTTAGAGATCTCTAGATTATGGTTTGCTATGATATGGAATCCACATGTTATCTCAGGACACATAGTCATTGTCTTGAATGAGACATTATGTTTATAGTCTGAGGCTAGAGAATGAGAGGCTGGATCAAAACTGAAACACATTCTATAGATCAAGTATCCCACTTCCTAGATTGTTGTAAATGAAGCTTATGAAACTATTTAAGAGACGAAATTTGGAGACTATCACATACCATGAGAAGTGGAAGGCTGGTGATACCCAATATTGAAAGTATGACACTTAGAAATGGAGAGAGTTAGAGAAAATATTACTCTCAGGCTTGCCTATTAATTTCTGGAACTTTATCTTTAGTATCAAAATACATTATCAAATGAGGCCTTATCTCTCTTAGTAGAGCTTTTACATTTTACTTTATTCATTCTCCATCAAACACAGAAATTAGTAGAGCTTTTTTAGAGAAGTGTAATATACAGAAAAGAATGGAGCAATTCATATCTGTGTTTCAATTCTAGTTTTCTTCAGTTAGAAATCTTGTTCTCTGCAAGCACTCTTAGGTTCAACTTTTTCATTAGCAAATAATAATTCGAATTTTACAGAGTTGCTGCAAAAATTAAATGAGCTAATGGACACATGTAGCTACTCATTAACCCAAATTTGGTCTTTATTACCGAAGATTTAAATTAGAGATTCTGTATTGCTAAAATGGGCAGATGGTGAGTACATTCATTCAATCTTTCAGTAAATATTTATTGAAGGGTTTCTCTACTCTTTCGTGTGCACTGTCCTAGGAGGTGGGATACAATTATGAGAAAAAGAGACAAGTTGCCTGTCCTCATCAAGCTTATCTTCTAGAAGGAAAGACTGATGTTGGTCAAAGTATCATATAACAATTGAAAACTGAAGTGAGTGCAGTAAGGGAACTCAATTTTATGATAAGAGAAACAAGGTCTAAATTAAGCAATCAAGAAAAGTTTCCCAGTGAAAGGGATAGTTGACCTGAATATGAGAAATTTTTAATAATAAGAGTTGTATAGAAAAAGAAAGGAAAGAAGAGTTTTCTGGGGAGAAGGAACTGTGTGAGCAAAGGAACAGGAGCTGGAGGAGCAGACTATGAAGTAATTAAGAAAACCAAAGAAGGCCGGTGTGACCTGCAGAGAGAGTGAGGGGAGATGGTGTGGGCGTGGCTGGGAAAAGGGAATAATCTTTCTGATCCCCAAGAACACTTAGTACTTTGCCCTGTGATCCTTTGATGTGTATTATGTGAAAACAATAATCTCTGGATTTATTAAATGCTTTCTCTGTGTCAGGCACTTTGCATGTATCAATTCATGTAAATTCATTAACACTCAAAACAATCTAGTGAAGTAGCCACATGCCTGTTTTACTAATGAGGGAACAGCTAGCTAAGGAGTAGAGCATGGATTGGAATCCAACAGTCTGGGGTGAGGGCCCACACTCTTAGTCACTGTAATGTATTAATGCCTTTTAGGAATGAATGAATGGACTAACAAATGAATTCACTTTGATTTGAAATCCTGTGGACTAAAAGGTAAGCATTTTTTCTTTTTTTTTGGACCATTATGCATTAGCTTGATGACTCCTTGCACTTGGTGAGTGTTTTATTAGAAACTAAAATAAGGACTATTATTTACTGAGCACTTATGTGCCAAGCACTGTGCAAAAACTACGCATGCGTTATTTTAGTTACTTGTTTCTATGGTCAGAAACAAAGTTAGTCTGTGAATTCATTGAGATGCGGGCCTTGATATATTCATCTTTGTTCCAGTTGTGCTTGGACTATTGTTTGTCTTCAATAAATCTGCTTTCCCCTATTCTGTCCTTCCATTCCATATTTAAGTGCAATTTTAATTGCATAAGTGCAGGGAGAAGGAGTAGATGACCTTTTAAGAATTTCCAGGAGCTGTAATTCTGAATGTTCAATCAAACTGCTGTTAACTTAAACTACATTTTAGTATGTAGCAGCAAGCTCAGTTAATTGAAAGATTGTCCTTAAATTCAAAAAAGGCTGATGCAGAAAGATGCTTCTAATTCTCACTCAAGTGTACTTTCTTCAAAATGTGCTTTAACATGCCTAATGAAGTTGTTTACTTGTATACTCCATCCTCATTGAAAAGAGTTGGAACTGTATATTTTTAAAGAAGAAATAATGCTGCAAAACTTTTATGGTTATTTATCTGGATTCTAATCCACCTGAAATGACTCCATCCTCAGGCCTGCCTCAGGCCAAAACAGTGTGAGGGGAGCTAGGGCTGACCACAACCTCCAGTTCTCCATATTCTTCTTTTTATAAAACTAACATCATAAAGAGATGTTGCAAAATATTGAGCTTAAAAATTAGTTGCAATAAAATAAATTCTAAATATATAATAGGGTATTAAAAAAAGTGATTGCCACAATACAAGTCAAATCACCTACAGTTAAATATACACATATAATATATATTACTTATAAGGATATTAACCCAATTTAACAACATCCAGGGCACTAATGTTAAGAAATTGCCAAAAAGCACTAAATAAAATTTACAGAGATTAATAAAAAACATAATTACGAAGTAGACGTGGGATATTCCAGTTGGTAAATGAGGCTGTGAAATTGCCTTTTGTTAAAGAGGAGTATTAATGACTATGTTAGTACTTGACTAATATTTTATGATACTTAGTCTGCTATTATGTGAAATGCTTTATACATCATCCTAGATGATAGTTCAGAAGTAGTTTTAATGCCTATTTTACACTTTGCTGGGGAATTACACTCTGTTGAAACTGAATATTTGTTAGAATAATTTAAAAATGCAATATGTATGGTTAATGATGATTAAGAGAAATTATGGAAGCCTGCACAATTGTCTATTAATCAATGTATTCTGTGAAAATTTTTGGTGACTATATGATATTTGTTTGACCAGACAGAGAACTTAAAACTGTATTCTAATATTAATCAACACTCAATCATGTGACAAAATATTCACAATTAGATAATAACAAGACGGAGAAGGCAGGGGAAACAGGATGCCTGTAATATTTGTTTCCATAAGTTCTAAATTTTGAATGTGGAGAAAAGTACATACAACATTACATTCAAAGAGAAGCTTTGTAAAATAAATTTGAATAAAATTAAATGATAAGATTATGCTTTATTATTTCTTCAGTGGTTTTCCATAGGGTACCTCTGTCTCCCTTGCTTCCTCTTTATGGGCCTATTCCATGATTTAGTTCTTAGTTCTTCTGTGTCTTTTGTTGTTATAGCTGCTGTGAATTTAGGTGTTGTATCTACTCTCACATCTTCAGCTTTCATCTTTACGTGGTCAATATTCAAATCTCAAATCTTCAATCTTGACCTTCAGATCTTTAGTATTCTAACTCTTGCTTCTAGTTCAACATTTCAACTTGGCTATCGCTTCATCTTATTTTGTATGCAAAATTGCACTTCCCATCCTTCTAGGCTTCTCTTCTAGACGTTGCTGTTTGACATCACTCCCAAGCCATTGTTTCAGCCCATTTCTAGAGTCCTAGAGTGCCCATTTCTGTCAGAATGGCCCCTTCTCTCCAACATCCAGGCCTGAGAATCTCAGGATATCTGCTTTGCTCATGAAATAAATGTTAGTGTTATTAGTATTTGTGTTGGTATTAAAGATCCTTTAGAGACAAAGAACCAACAGGAGATTTATTATGAGACATTGGCTCACATGATACGGAGGCTGAGAAGTCCCATGTCTGTCAGCAAGCTGGAGACCCAGAAGAGTCAGTGCTGTCGTTATCTCAGTATAAGGCCAAACTAGGAGAACTGATGGTGGGAGTTATAGTCCAAGTCCAAAGACCTGAGAACCAGAATCACCAATGGTTTAAGTTTTAGCCTGAAGGAAGGAGAAGATGAAAGTTTCAGTGCAAACAATCAGGCAGAGAGCACGAAATTCTCCCTTCCTCCACTTTTTATTGTATTCGGGACCTCAACAGATTGGATCATGTCCAACCTACATTGGGGAGGGCAATTTGCTTTACTCAGTCTATGGCTTCAAAGACTACTATCTTTTGGAAACACCCTCACAGACACACCCAGAAATAGCATTTAACCAGATACCTGGTTATTCTAAGGCTCAGTCAAGTTGACACATAAAATGAACCATCATAGTCCCCAATACTATGGTAGATGTTAGAGACAAACAGACAAACAAGACCTACACTACTCCCTGTTCTTAAGGACATCTCAGAAGACCTACACATTTTTTTCTTTCCCTATGTCATTAACTATATTATACTCTAGTGTGACACTAAGTGAACAGGAGCAAAAAGCTTCAAAGGCCTTGAGTCTAGAATTGCTGGAGAAATGTCTAAGGAGAAATCCAAGAAGAATCCAAATCTGTGCCAGCCTTGAAGGCTAAGATTTCCATAGAGAAGTGGGTGAAAGACTTTGCAGACAGACAGACATACATAATGAAAATTAAAAATTCTCTGTAATTCCTCTTATGTTTTTTCTCTCCTTTCTGCACACTGCTAAAACCTAGTCCAGACTTGTCATTCCCCTCAGCAACCTCTTAAAGCTCTGGTTTTAGGGTTGGTCTTTGTGAATGTAAGTTCTCCAAGGACAGGGCAAGACTTGTGCTTTGAACTTCATTATGTATGCTAAAGAGATTTAATAGATATTTGCAGATTCATTAAAAAAGTACTTTAAAACTTTACCATAAGCCCCCAGTCTAGAAGGAATCATCATGCACGTGGAATTATTCTGCCTGGAACTTGGAGATTGGTGTGGGCAGTTTAGGTCAATATTTAGACAAGTCTTCAAAGTTCCATTATATGAATCCCCAAAATGCCCAGACCGATGCTTGTTCTCACTGTGAAAATGGTTCCTGTTAAGAAGCACTTCAAACAGGGATTTTATATATTTATTAAAATATTATAATGATGAAGATGATGCCACATATAGTGTGCTGAGTGGGAGTAATATTTACCTTCTTAATTTAAAACACTGTTATTTAAAGAACACATGCAATTTGAAGAGAATGGGAGTTAGGGCTGTATATTATTGTTCTGCTGCATGCAATTGGAACTAAAACAAACAAACAAAAAGATGGCAGCCACAGCACTTTACGTCTAAACTGTCATCCTAGATGAAGCTATGGTGTCTGGTTCATTTCCCAAACTCGGTAACTGCAGCCATGAAGAAATAGTGAAGTTTCCTCAGTGTCAGGGAGTCAATAACATCATCTTTGTATACAAAGCACAGCCCATAAATGCTAAAATTTCTCTTTGTTATTCTGTATAATTCTCTTTTCATGAAATGAACTTTTACCCATCAGAACAAACAAACACTGCGCCCTCTCTTCATATATACAGCAAGGGAAAGGAATGTGATTATTCACCATTTGAGGCTCACTTATCATCTGTTTTTCTTTCAAATATTTGTCCAGATTATTTCTTTCATGTACTATTAGGCTTTCTTAATAAACAAAACAAAAGCTTAAAAAAATAGAAGCAATAAAATTTTATGATAAAAAAGAAACTAAAGAAAAAACAAAGGGTAGAAAATAAAAACCATTGAAAATCCCATCATCCAGAAATAACCATTAGTTTATTGTTCTGTATTTGCTCACATTTATCTCTATATATGGATGCAAGCTTATGAAAGTTTTACTTTATTCCAATTGTTGGTGACCTGCTTCTCTGTTAATAACATATTACATTTTCTGTTAATTTTCCTTTCTGTATTTTCTTTTCTGTTAATAATATTACCAAATACTCTGCAGTAGTATCATTTTTATGGTTACATGCACCCCTTTTACATATGTGCCAGAATATATTTAGCCGATGCCCTGTTTTTGGTCATTTATGATTGTTTTCAATTTTTTCTACGCAGTACAATGTTGAATATAGCCTGAAATTTAACATATTCTTAATTCTTCAGATTCCTCCCTTTTTATTTTAATTGTGTGGGCTTTTCTATGTGTGTGTATACAAACGTATGTGTATTAATGTATGTGTACATTGTATACACACATATAGTTCCTAAGTTAGCAGTCAGATACATAGCTATTGATCCATGACCCCTATATAATGCCTTTGGGGCCAGATGTGCCTTCCTAATTTAGAACTTTTGGCATTGAGAAAGAGAATACAGTGTATATACCATGCGCTGCATCACATCACCAGCGGGGACTGGGGCAACATCTGAAATCAAATTTATAAATATTTCTGAAATAAAATGTATGAGGCCGCGCGCGGTGGCTCACGCCTGTAATCCTAGCACTCTGGGAGGCCGAGGTGGGTGGATTGTTTGAGCTCAGGAGTTCGAAACCAGCCTGAGCAAGAGCGAGATCCCGTCTCTACTAAAAATACAAAGAAATTAATCAGACAACTAAAAATATATAGAAAAAATTAGCTGGGCATGGTGGTGCATGCCGGTAGTTCCAGCTACTCGGGAGGCTGAGGCAGGAGGATCGCTTGAGCCCAGGAGTTGGAGGTTGCTGTGAGCTGGGCTGACGCCACGGCACTCTAGCCCGGGCAACAGAGTGAGACTCTGTCTCAAAAAAAAAAAAAAAAATGTATGAGCATTTACACAAAATAAATAAATAATGTCATGTCAATTTGAGTCAGATTTTGCCACCAAATGAATTTTGGATTTACCTTTTGAAAAATATTTGGTTTTCGGATCTCCTAGGGTTTTAGATTTGTGGATAAAGTATTATGAACCTGTAGAACTGATACAATGCAATTCAAACGCAGACTGATAGATAAAGTGATGAAACTATAATGCGTTTTTACATTTTACATTTTCATATTTCAATAACATAATATTAAAAATTCCTGGAGGAAAAAAATCCACAAAATACCTCTTTTATTTTTTCCCTAAATTTGCTCTTAGAAAAGAGCACAAAATCGTTTCTGGTGTAAATCTAACTGAAATCACAAGAGCTGCTGAGCTTCTTAAGAAATATGTTTTTTTGGTTGTTGTCGGTATTTAACTCTATTATAATCAAATTCTGTACAGTATATAAACTTTTCAGATTAGGAATTACAGTATTTAAGGATACTAACCAAAACTTATAAAGATAAATAGCAGGTAAGAGAATAGAAAATCCAGCTGAGTGTTATACAATACTAGCTACCTGACATGGTGTGAAAAGGACTTATAGGAAGAGCCCTACCCACCACCACAGTGGATGGAGCCATCAGCATTAACAGGCGGCTCAAACCAGTGGTGATACAAAATTGTGTCTACTGGGAAACCCTGCAGGGTATGCAGAGAGGGATCCTCTAGCTGCTGGGGTAATGATGTCAAATAAATGCCTATAACCACAATGCGAGATACCCAAGGTGCAGCTCTTTTGAGCATCTGTAGCAGCAGCAATAACATGTGACAAGAAATAGGCTCTAAATTGCTGCTTCATGGAGCATATCCCCAGCCTAGCCTGCAGCAGGAGGATTACGTTTTTCAATCCCAGCAGAAATGAAGGGAAATCCTAATACTCCTAGGGATAAAGTGAAGGAAGATCAAATGGGCAGACGAAGCTTTTATTTTTTTATTATAAATATACGGAATGAGAGGATTAGATCACTGCTTTGTACTTACAAGTGTATGGTAGTGATGCCGTGAATCTAGAAGCTACTTCACTGTTTCAAAATAATAAATTGGAACATCAGCATTTCTATCTAAAAGCTTAAAAATTCTCATGAAAAAATAAAGGCTTTTGTGGCTAAATATCTCATCTCCTTAAGGGGAGAATTGCCTGTTACCAAACCAAGATTTAAGAATCATGTTAATAAACATAACATGATCAATACTAATATAAATGAATAGATTTCATTTCTCAAAGGAGAAAATAATGATATAAATTTAATTATCCTGTTATAATATAATATAGCTCTATTATTTTTAGAATGGACTTTTTATCCATAATGGCTGTGATCAATTAGTAAAGCAGAGGGATCTTCAGCCTGATGAGAAATCAGAAATTGGCAGAGCCCCAGGGAACATGTTCCTAAGGTATGTGGATGGTAGATGTGAAATAAAAAGAAAAAAATGAAGAAAAAAAAATTTTTTTTGCCTTTGTTTGTAGTCATGTACATTAAAGTCTGTAAGCTCTTCCAGTGTGTATATGTGTATAATAACATTCCCAGTAAAATTTAAATAACAAATCAGTAGAAGTTCAGAGTCCTTCTTCATAGAAATGTGTGATCATTTTGTCAGAAGAAAAAAATTAAATGTGAAAACAACCTGAAGTTAATAAAATACATGATCAATAACATATGATTAGTGTATAAGTTATAGCATGGATGATGTTGATTCTAGCTAATTATCTTTGAAATTGAGGCAGGGCAAAACCAATTATGAGCTAGAGTTCATAGTTAACTTCAGTAACTCCGAGTTGGAGGAAAATCTCAGGAGAGAAGAGTGGACATCTGTAGGAGTGTGGAGTAGAGAAAACAGAAGTCATTCCAGGCAGAGGGATGGCAGGCAGAGAGGAATGTTGAGTAACTAGACTAGTCCCATTTTAAGGGAGCTGCACCCACAATTTCAAAGACATCCCTAGTCTTGTGTCTCCTACTGCAGAGATCTTGATGCTGTGAGTGACGACTAATATATCTTTGGGTCTCCAAAGTGACTGATGGAATTCTGTCATTTTTGTAGGCAAAGTCTTTGTTATAAGGCACACCAATAACTTCAACAAAGGTATTAAATTAACTATGTCTTATTTACTGCAAGTGCATTTCTCTGGTATAAATCGGCCTTATTTATGCATCAGGATAAGAAAACAGTTTATTGCCGTTATATATTATTTAGGGCTGAAGGTTAAAATCTGTCACAATATCTCTTTAAGTCGAAATTCTGGCTAATGAATTCTTTTTATGATGATAAATTTTATTTTATGCTTCAATTCTATTTTACTTTCTAATAAAATATAAATGTAATACATAAATATAATGTGAACAAATATTTATTTTCAATTTGGTTATAGGATTCAAATTTTGGTCAGCATTTCTGATGACATGCTAACTCCTACAATTTTAATTATTAATAGAAATGATGAGATTGCTGCATTAATTGTGATTAAGGTATAGTAGCGTTTAAAAAATAGATCAGAAAATCTTGGGTTTAAATTGCAGACCCACCACTTGCTGGTCTATGATTTGGGCAGATTCCTTAACTTTTCTTCAGTTTTTTTTTTGTCTATACAATGGAAATACTATTAGTACCTACACTGCATAGGGTTACTAGAAAGGTCAAATGAAACAAAGCATGTATATTGCACCACCAGGACTATAATATTTTTTAAATAAGTACTGATTATTTTTTTGTTATTGTTGTGAAGATGTCAATGATGATGACTTTAGTTTTAGTCCCTGTTGAATCTAGTGACTTTATAAATTATTTGGTCTTGTTTAATCATGTTTTCTTCAGTTATATGATTTTGCTGGATGGTCTTAGTTTCCTTAGCTCCAAAGTTCTATCCATCCATTCTGAAATTTCTACAAGTCTTCAACAGAATCCTAAGTGAAAATGAGAAATACCCATAATAATATAAAAAATACATTTTGACATTTGTCTTTTTTCCACCCTAAATTAAGAAACATGACTGGTTGATAACTGTGACTCTTTGGGAGTAAGGTAATAAAACTATAAACTCTATGGAGAATATTTTGTTATTGTTAGCAGCTAAATATGTTCCATTCTCTGCAGGTTGTGCTGATTTATTAGGCATCTGGACTTTCAAAATTAATCCTGTTAGTGTCTTGGAATGACTTAGTCAATACTGTTTTTTACCATATATCATATTGTTTTATTACAGAAAGAATCATCCATTTCCACTCAGAAAACTTTCATTTGGGGCCAGGTTGCATGATGGCTTTTTAAGCAAAATATTTGATTCAGTGCAATCAATCAACACATTGAAGAGCAAAACTATTGTGAACAGAATCAGTAAGTTTAGTGTTTGCATGTGTGGACACTGGAGCCAGACTCCAGGGGTGTATTTCGGGACTACCCTGTACTGTCACCTAGGGTAAGTTGTTTAACTTCCCTATACCTTTCTTAATATCTTTTAAATACTATGTGTGTGTTTATGTGTGTGTGTGTGTGTGTGTGTGTGTGTGTGTGTATCAGCTTTATTGAGATATGGCTTACATATCATACATACAACTTGCCCATTTAAAGTGTAGAAGTCAATGTTTTTTAATATATTTACAGAGTTGTGTACAACTACAATCAATTTTAGAACATTTTCATCATCTCAAAAAGACCCATTAGCAGTCACTTTCCATCCTCCTTAATCTTAGGTAATCACTACCTTGCTTGCTGTCTCCATGGATTTGTCTATTCTGGGCATTTCGGATAAATGAAATCATAAAATGTGGCCTTTCATGTCTAGCTTCTTTCACATAGCATAGTATGTACAAGGCTCATGAATGTTGTAGCATACGTCATCACTTCATTCTTTGTTATTGTCAAATAATATTCCATGATATGAGTATACTATATTTTATTTACCCAATTATCAGTTGATGGACATTTAGGTTATATCCACTTTTTGACTATTATAAATAATGTCAATAGGAGCATTTGCATAAGTTTTTGTGTGGACATGTCTTTCCATTTCTTTTGTGTATATACCGAGGGGTAGAATTGCTGGATTATTTGGTAACTTTAAGTTTCACCTTTTAAGGATGTCTCAAACTCTTTTCCAAAGGAACTATACCATTCTATTCTAACAGCAAGGTGCATGGCTCTTAATTTTTCCGCATCCTGGCCAACACTTGCTATCACTTGTCTTTTTGATTATAACCATCTTTGTGGTTGTAAAGTGGTATCTCATTGTGGTTTTATTTTGCATATATGATATATGATTTGCAAATGTTTTCTACTATTCTGTGGTTTGTCTTTTACCTTTTTTGATGGAATTCTTTGAAGCTTCCTTAATGTAAAATGAGAATAATAATGAACTTCTACCTCATAGGTTTGCTTGAGAGAATTAAGTGAGTACGTTAAGGCTTAGAATAGTGTCTGGTATATAGCAGATGTACAGTAATAATAAGTATGAGTATCATAACCTCATTTAAAATTATGCTATTTCACTTAAAAAATCTACAAAACTTAAAGGCTTTATTTTGAGGAAAAGAGATGACTAAGGGAACTCAAATGCAAAGAGGAAATGAACTTGATTTTTTATGGTTTCTTATTCAATGTTTAATTGTTTTCTCTCCAGGGATTATTGTAATGGGTTTAATTAAAATAAATTAATAAGAGTTTTTGTACTCTTCTTTCTTTAAAATAAATCCTACTTAGTAGTTGAAAGCCATTCTAAAAATAAACTCTTGCTATATAGAAGAGAAAAGCAATTTAATGAATAGATTTGTTTATCATGATAAAAAGATTTTTAATAATGGAAATGAAGAGCTCACTTTATGTATATATGTTAAAGAATGTAAACTATTCTCAGTGCAAAATGTTTCACTTTAATAATTGCAATAAGCTTTTTCTTACTATTCCAAGTTATGAAATTTTTCACTTCTATTTTATAAATGCAGAACAAGATCCTTTTTCAGAATGCTGACACATCATAGAAGGCATAGATTAAAGTCATGTTTACAGATGCAAGCTCTATCATTTTTAAAATAAAGTAGAATATTTTTGTTTTTAGCAAAATCATTTCCTGTATAAGTATATCACAGAAAAAAGATGGAATGAACATTTGGAGTCATAGAAGGTAAACAGGAATAGCCATTAGCTACTAATGGAAAAAAGTTCAGCAGGGGCATTAAATTTGTATTACAGAGCCACTAATTTGTATTTTATCATATTGATAATGATACCAACATTATCGTTGAAACGAAACTAGGCATTCTCCCTTTAATCCCAATGGGAAATTTAAATCAATAATGCCCACGTTATTCATCTACGTGCATATCTATATATACACATGTACTTTTAAACTACGAAATCATATAATGCGTTTCACTTTCATTTCAAATCTTTAACACAGTGATATACTTCTCTATTCTTCCAATTAATTTATTCTGTTAGTGTTTTTCAGCATTTTAAATCCCTGAGCTAAGTCAATAATGTTGATTACTTACCATAAGCACTGTAAACGCTATTCTAATACAGGTTCTTTGCAATTTGACATCCTCATCTATATGCATTATTCTGCTAGGAAAATTAAATGAAACTCTTGATTTAGAATATGAAACACTTAGAAGTAATGATCCTGTTTACTGATTGACTGAAGTTGTGGTTTTTAAGCACTACTTAATAGAGGAAACAAAAAGGCAATATTCAAATAAAATGGAAGCATCTGAGTTACTTTAGAAAGCATTTACAGTCAAGAAATAATAGACTTCTATTTTATTTCCCGTGTTCATGCCTTAGTGCTACTAAGCCAACATTGCTACTTAGCTCAATGTTATCCACTTTTGGAGATGCATGATCTTTCCTAATTTAAATTTAACGAATCCTATCAGTAATTCCAAGATTAGTAGAACACCATTTATATAAATCAGTTTTCTGTCATTTATGTGTTTTAGCTACCTTATTAAAATAGGTTTCTAAAATATCTTTAATAAATGTCTTTAAAGAGGATTAGTTTTATTCACAATATATTTAATTTATCTCTTACATTTTATGTATTTGACAGTATAAGGGCAGTTATCACACTACCCTTCTTTCTGAATTAAGTAAAATACTGTAGTGTTTACGCATGTTTGTAGAAATCTTCAAACCAATAAAATTGCTCTGAATTCTTCTATGAAAATTGAATCAATATTTAAAATGTTTTGCCTCCTTTACCTTTTATTTATATAGTTGGTCTTAAGCCTGTATTTCAAATAGGAATATCTAATAAAATCAATCAATCACATTTGGTTGCAACATGGATGGTTGGATATTTAGCATTCAACTTAGCCTTATGGTTATTATATTTAAAAGTAGGAGTGAGTAATCTTATTTCAGCTAAGATAAAATAAAGACAAAGATCCTAAAGCTGTGGGCCCCAACTCCTGGTCTCTGGCCTGTTAGGAAACGGACCACACAACAGGAGGTGAGCTGTGGACAAGCAACCAAAGCTTCATCTGTATTTACAGCCACTCCCCATTGCTCACATCACTACCTGAGCTCCATCTCCTCTCAGATCAACAGAGGCATTAGATTCTCATAGAAACGTGAACCCTACTGTAAACTGTGCATGCAAGGTATCTAGGTTGGGCGCTCCTTATGAGAATCTAATACCTGATGATCTAAGGTAGAGCTGAGGTGGTGACGCTAGCAGTGAGGAGCAACTGCAAATACAGATTATCATTAGCAGAAAGGTTTGACTGCACAATCCATGAATCATCCCGAAATCATCCCCTGATTCCCTATCCCTGGAAAAATTGTCTTCCATGAAATCGGTCCCTGGTGCCAAAAAAGTTTGGGGACCGAAGTCCTAAAGTATGTATAATATTTCAGAATGAATAAAATATCAGCAATGAAATAATTGAGAAAATAATAAAATGATTGAGGAACTTTTTCTATTTGGTTCTGAACAATTTTTTGAAGCACTAGCTTGAATTGAGTTGAAATTTTGAATTTATTGTCTTTCCAAATGGTAAAATATTTTTTCTTTCTTGATTAACATCTTCCTATTGAAGTGCATTAGATAAAATAGAGGTATTATGTATTGTTTTGGATATATGCTGCTATAAAAAATAAGTAGACAATTGAACATTTGAAACAACTGAAATACAAATAAAAGCATATTAAACACTGTATGTAAAAATTATCATTTTTATGTGCATAATATTTAGTTTATGTAGTTTTGATGATTTTGCTTATCAATTTCAATAAATTTAGTTTAATTTTTTTTAAAAAAGTAACTGTAGTCTGTTGTGAAGACATGAAGAAAATTCACACAACAAATACTTAAATTTTGGCAAAAAGAAAATATTATCGGTAGATAGCCCTCAGGAGGACAGCTTATAGTGAAATAGGTGGTTTTAATTTACAGCAAATATGTAGTAAATATATCTGATCTTATTAGGCTGCTGTAAGGATTAAAGAAAGAACTTTAATGTGGAAACGTGGAATGCTCACCAAGTCAGGGAGTGATTTACAAAAGTTGTCATTGAACATTACCTGCAACATAATGCTGAAAAGATTTGAAGGACGTTTTTTTTGTGTGTCCTCATGAACTACTTGTCTATTTGGACATTCTAGTGACACATATTAAAATGAAAAGCTAGAATTTAACTGTACACACATATATGTATATCTTTAATTTCTTTTATGTTGGGTCAAGAAAATAAAGGTTTAGAATAAATAAGTCAAGCTTTTCTAAAATAATTCAAGTTAAACTGCAAATTAGAACATGCTTTATACCAACACAAGTATATGTATAGCATATTTTCAATTTCTAAACTGGTGGGTCACAAAGATGAAGGTTTAGTATAAATAAGTCAAACCTTTCTAAAACAAATAACTCAGAAGTTTAAACAGACTGAATTAGAACATGATTAGTTGATGATGACAAGCATTTCTTTTCAACACTGCTAATGGAGAAAAATAAGATTAGGAGACACCTAACTATTGCACTTCAGGCTTTGAAGTGGAAATGCCTGTAGGGGTTCTGTATTATGTTAAGTACTTAAAGTTGATCAACACCCTAGACATGATAAGGAGATTAAGTGTTGATTAAACTCCTATCAGTAAAATTCAAATAAGTGATCTGGCAAGACAAGAGCGCTAATCAAGTGTTCTTGTTTGTCTGTCATTGGCTCGATATCAGATATAATCAGTCACTATTTTTTTTTTCTGTTTCCAACTCAGCTTCTTCAACTTTGGTTGTTTAGAAATTAACATTGAAAGTACTTGTTATGGTTAAGTGTATGGATCCTATTTATCCGTACTTAGGTGAGATCATGGCATTTAATTATAAGGAGAAATCCTAGGCTAGAAGATGTCTATAAAGATTAAGTTATTTTCCCCCTTTCCCAACAATTAGCAACACTAGACTGTTTAGCAGAGATCAATTGTAATTGAGGAACTGAGAAAGGGCAATAAACAAATTACTGGTGCTTTCACCGAAGTCTGAAGCCTGTTGGTTTACAGAACCTCTGTTATTTAATCCAGAAGCCCTGTAGGTTGTAAATTACCCATTACAGTTGTCACTAGGCCTTTAAACAGAAGTTATGTACTAGTTTAAAGACACAGGAAAAGAGAGTCTCCTGGTCTTTGTCTCACACAAAACAGACCACAGAGAATTAGGTCAATTTAAAAAATGTTCATAACATTAAGCTTTTCAAGTGATGTAAAAAAGTTTAGCTGTCCAGTAAGGTAACAAACTATAATTGGAGATATTTAGTTCTTGTAACTGAAGGTCTGATCTAAAGGCTTCTTAAAATGTTTGATTTTGATTGTCACCATGACCTTATAATTTCTGTGAACCCTAGAAATAAGATAGTAATTTTACATTTTAAATTGTTTTGTGGTTGTAGAATCTTAAATTCTATATTAAGTACAAGAAGAAAAAGAGATGATATATATGATAGACTATATTTTATTTCTTGGATTATTTGAGGGAGACAAATTATATATAATAGTATACCGAAAAGTAGAGTCTGAGAATTCTTCCTTATATTAAGCAAAATTTGGCCGTCTTGGCTGGGCGAAATGGCTCACGCCTGTAATCCTAGCTCTCTGGGAGACTGAGGTGAGCAGATTCTTTGAGCTCAGGAGTTCAAAACCAGCCTGAGCAAGAGCGAGGCCCCGTCTCTACTAAAAATAGAAAGAAATTAATTGAACAACTAAAAATATACTGAAAAAACTAGCCGGGCATGGTGGCGCATGCCTGTAATCCCAGCTACTCAGG